>PVKP010017789.1:0-45430 GCA_004027715.1 Plecturocebus donacophilus | reverse complement strand
AAAAAAAAAAAAAAAAAAAAGGTGCTGACCTAAATAACTCCAGAAATGAGTGGAATCTCTGAGACCAAAGGCAAAGGTACTGTACATAAGTATTTTACTGTAGTTGATAATGTTGTTTCCCATAGAGGAATGCATTAACAATTCCAAAACCACTATATACGTATACTGGAACTGAACAATTAAGTAAATAGATGCCAGGTGGTGGGAGCCTACTTACTGCTGGAGAAGTTATAGACATGCAAGGGGAGGAGGCTACAATGACCCACGTGGCAACAGATTCAAGTTGGAGACATCAGTATGAACTCATGTTTCACCTGACATGCAGATGCTTACATATAGGAATATTTATAAATATGTCTATGTACACAGGCTAGCGTACACATCTATGTTCCCTGGCTCTTTCAGCTGAGAGCAGCTAGAAGCGACAATACTCCAGTATCAAAAGTACCTTGCACCCAGATCTTGATCTCTAATACCAATAAATTCTCCAATAAAAGGAAGCAGGGTACTTAGAATAAACAGCGTATTCTTCTAAGACTATGGCAGGAAATACACACGATAAGCCTGGAGTATCCTATAGTGTCAGAAATTTTAAAAGTACTTTAAAAAAGAACCAAAATTACCCGCAATGATTAAGGTCTATCAAAGGGACATAGGAGCCAACTAAAAGATCTCCCAATGACCCGAACAATAAAGGGGTGCTGGATAACTCAAAGTATTAAATATCTATTAATCCATATTTATGACTAAACAAATACATAAATGGGGAAGAGGAGACAACTTGCCCATGCAGAATTCTAAATAATTTATTTAAAGAATCTGCCCTAAAAGACAGGGAACATAACTTGTCACTTCTTACATGTGGGCTGCACATAGTAACTTCCTCCCAGAAGCTACAGTATAGAAAGAGGCAGAAAAGAATAACTTTACAGTGGAGAAACCTGACAGACAGTAACTGAGCCAGGCACATACTTTATCAAGACCAGCATTAGTAGTGATAAGTCATGTTGATACGACCTTTGATGAGAAGGGCACTTTATCTCTGTGGTCTCCTCCCAAAACCCCTAATCGCAGTCTAACTGTGAGAAAAATATCAGACAAATTCCAGTCCTAGCAAATACCCAATCAATACCCTTCAAAACTGTCAAGGTCATCAAAAACAAGTTAGTTACGTCTCAAACCATCACAGCCAAGACATGACAACTAAGTGTGGTATCGTCAATGGGATCAGGGAACCGGAAAAGGACATTAAATAAAACTAAGAAAGTCAGGATAAAGTGTGGACTCTAGCTAATAATAACTTATCAAAAATTTTTCATTAATTGTGGCAAACCAAATTTTGATTGATATTTATATTTATATTGATAATATATTGATAATTTATATTGATAATAGGGGAATTTGGGTGTAGTTTCTGTATGATCTTTGCAATTTCCTCATCAATTTAAAGCTATTCTAAAATTAAAGGGTTGATTTTTTATTTTTTGAGACAGAGTCTCACTCTGTCGCCTAGGCTGGAGTGCAGTGGCGTGACCTCGGTTCACTGCAACCTCCGTCTCCTGGGTTCTTGCAGTTCTCCTGTCTCAGCCTCCGTAGTAGCTGGGACTATAGCAGCACACCAGCATGCCCAGCTAATGTTTTGTATTTTAGTAGAGACGGGGGTTTCACCGTGTTGCTCAGGGTGATCTCCAACTCTTGAGCTCAGGTAATCTGCCTGCCTTGGCTGCCCAAAGTGCTGGGATTCCAGGTGTGAGCTACCGCACCTGGATAGGGCTTGTTTGTTTTTTTTAAGCAATGTTAAGAAAAGGGAGGCACCAGGCAGTCAAAGCCACTGATGCAGTCAGTGTGGTTGCTCCAGGGCTGCACGCCCGAACTCCTGACTCACCTCCACCTCTGGCACGCTGGAAGGCCAGTGCAGAGATACGTCTTTCACTAGGTCACAGGCAGACATGCTGGTCAGGTCTCAGAACACTGCTCTCAGTTACACCTCTGCCAGGAAGAACAGGGCAAACATCTCCCTGGGCCAGTGAACACAGAGCGTCACATCACATAAAGGGAAGCCCAGCAAGTCTCCGACCTCAGGGACTAGAGAAGGTAAGGTGTGAATATGAGCTATGTGGTGATAATTTATGAGCCGTGGACAGTTTTCCGCAAGCCAGAGAGCAGAACTAGAGGACTAAAAAACTGCAAACTGCATCGTATTAAAGGAAGAAGGGGCAAGCAGAGAGCTGGGCAAACATGGTAGACTGACCTGCCCCAGAAAACAGGCTTCGCCAAGAGAGACATGACCATTGAATGAAAAACAGAAGAACAGATTTAGTCACAGAGCACAAAGGGAGAAACCAAATAGGAAAAAATAAAAGAGAAAGAAAAAGGGATTGAGAGCAAGAAACGGTACCAAAAAATGAGACATGAGATGGGGGCAATTATATGGAACAAGATACTCAGCACACTTGTTTGGCCACAGGAAACCACAGTGACAGGAAACGGACGGGGGTGTTATTTTGGCTTAAAACAAGGGGCCAAGTTAGAACACTCCTTAATAAGCAACACTGGAGAATCCCGCATCCCTGACCCACAGGCAGGAAGTCTTTCCTCCCCAGCAATGCCACTTCCCAGCTACTCCTCTCTTGTAAATGCTTCCCCCTTAGCCAGCCACCTAGAAGTCTCTGATGCTGTCCCCAGCGTCTCAGACAACTTGGACTGCTGCTTCTGCTACCAACCCCCAAAGGCACAAGCCACCTCCACCCCTGTTCCTATGTAAAGTTAAAGCTGTCAAAGCTCTGAGTCACTTAGCTGAAGACAGTGTCTGCCAGCCAGTGACAAAGACCCAATCCAGAGACCCACCAGATACCCGGGCAACACCTCCCTAGACCCTTTCCCAACACCCTTCCTTCACAGCAGCTGCATTTTCACATGTGGATGATTTTTTTGTTTGTTTTAATTAATATTTATCTCCATCATCCAACTGTAAGATCCATGAGAACAGGGGCTATATTGGCTTTTGCTCACCTTTTTTCCCCCAGTATATATGGCATAATGCAATTGTTGATGAATTAAATAAATGAATGAGACAGACTACTTGTCCACAGCAATCTGAAATCCCCAGAAGGCAAAAAAAAAAAAAAAAGGCAAGCATTATTTCAATTCTGAGTGACTAATGCAGAGTTTGATCTTGGAATCAGTTTACCAATAAAAATGCCAGTATAGGCCGAGCACAGTGGCTCATGCCTATAATCCCAGCATTTTAGGAGGCCAAGGTGAGTGGATCACTTAAGGCCAGGAGTTTGAGACTAGCCTGCCCAATATGGCAAAACCCCATCTCTACTAAAAATACCAAAATTAGCTGGGTATGGTGGCACACGCCTGTAATTCCAGCCATTCGTAAGGCTAAGGCATGAGAATTGCTTGAACCCGAGAGACAGAAGTTGCAGTGAGCCAAGACCCCACCACTGTACTCCAGTCTGGGGAAGACTCTGTCTTAAAAAAAAAAAAAAAAAAAAGTGGGGGGAGAGAGAGAGAAAGAAATGGCAGTATAAACAGTGATTAGGTATTTGGTGTTATTAAACAAACCAGGTACATAATAGTGCAGTAATAAATAACACTGAGCATTCACTGAGCATTTACCAAGTGCTAAGTACTATGTTAAACACCTTATATACACTATTGAGCAATCCTGCCAGGTAAGCATCAATTATCACCATTTTGCAGGTGAAGTAACTGAGGCTCAGTGCTTAAATCACCTGCCCAAGGTCACCCAGATAGCTAGAGCAGAACCAGAAGTCACCAAGGCCTGTCTGACTCCAAAGACCATTCTCTTCATGACTCCAGAGTGCAGCTATACGACAGCTACTATTGCAGCTGAACTCTGGAATAGATGTTCGTTGGGGGCCTAGCACCTAACCACCATTTATGACACTGAATCCCCAGGAAGATGCATCCTAACTCCAAACAACCAGCCAACTGCAAAATAAGCTTTTGGCACTCATCTGGTTTGTAGGTTGGGGACCACCTGCAGAGGATTATGAAGAAAAGGGAGGCTGAGGATGTGGTTTCCACATAACCAACCCTCCAGCATTGACTGAGCATGCACGTGTGCACCCCAGCAGTAGAGAGAAGTTCCCAGGACACTGTGATGCCAAGTGCCTTCTGAGAGCAGCGTGCCAATCTGGAGGCCTTCCCTGGAGCATCACAAATTCAAAACAGAAGGAAGATGGCTGCAGGCTGCTGTAGGCCCAGACACTATGAAGGCTATCTTAACAGCAGGGATAGAGGGGTCATGAGAGGATGCTGGTTTAATTAGAAGGAGGAGCAGGATGCAAAGCTCCAGCCAGAGTTCTTAGGGGAAAATGAGAATGCTGCTCGTGACATTGAAGAGGTGGTAGCTGGCGCTCCAAGAGCACCACAAAGTCTTGTGCCTAAACAAGCAGTGAGACTTTTGGCAGGTTACCACCCTGCGACTCGAAACAAAGAAGATGGAATGGTCAGTTTCTAACCCCACATGTAAAAAGCTTAGAAGTTGTTACTCTCATCTTTACAATTAAAACAAACAAACAAACAAAAAACAGCTGAGCAAATTGAAAAGCAGGTGGCTGCTTCAAGGGGGTGACACAGGGACTAAAAGGGATCAGGAATATGACAGTACCTTTCCACTTGTAGTATACTCAAGCACTAGAAGGGGTCAAAACCGTATTTCTGTGGGCTCTTTCAATCCAACCGCTGATATTTGAGGACTACAGAGACAGCAGTAGTTAGTCTCAGAGAGCAGGTGCACTTACAACACAGAGGCCCCAGGGCAGGGAATCCCACACCCGGGGAAGGGACACTCAGGGAAACAGACGCTGTCTCTAATCCCACTGGAGGTTCACTGAGAGAAAATCAGGAGAGACTAACCGTGTTCCCTTTTCTGGCAGGGCTACGACAGAAGGAGGCCAAAGAACCATAATCACGCAGCTGGATTTCTGAAAGGCATCATCAGCTTTTTCTTGGGGGTTTTCACAGACATTTACCAAGAACATGCTATAAAGTGGGCCCATGCCAGGCACTGAGGGAGACAACAGTGATGGAGGACGTGTGAAGGCAGGAACAACCCCTGCCTCCAAATGGGGCTCAGAGATACATGGGGAGCTCATTATCACAAGAGGGTGGGTAGAACCTGGAAGACTTTAAGAGAAGGAATCTTGTTGCAATTTAGTGGCTTAAAATGATACAAATAATCAAGGGGCAACAGGGCTGCATTCCTCATTTTAGGGACACTCTGTCTCCTTGCCTCTTCCTGCTCCTAGAGGCCACTTGCATTTCTCACTCTTGGTCCCTTCTTCTATCTTCAAAGCCAGCAATGTAGCATCTTTTCTGCCTTTGCTTCATATGTCACATCTCCTTCTTGGATTCCAACTTTCCTGCCTCCCTCCCTCCTGTATAAGGACCCTTGTGATCATCCTAAATAATCCAGGATCAACTCCCCAGCTCAAAGTCTTTAAATTAAGCATATCCTGTTTGCCGTGCAAGGTGGTATAGTCGCAAATTCCAGGATTAGGATGTAGACGTCTTTGGAGAGACACTGTTCTGCCTATCATGTATATGGCAGAGCCAGCCCCAGGAAGAAAAGAAAAAGGACTTAATGTTCAGACAGAAGCTGGGATGAGATAAGGAGATGTATTTGTTTTCAGTTTTCCCAGTTCTAACTTCCCAAGGCTGCTGCCTCCTGCCATGGGTTCCTTAAGACACCACTCATCTCTACTCTGTCAAATGCCCCAGAAGATTCTTCATTGTGCCTTTGCCCAAAACCAGATAACCAGAAAGTGGTGGAATGGGATTTATGCCCATTCTCTCTCACCCCCAAAGCCTGTGCCCTTAACCACTAGAACTCCAGAAAGATAGACAATGAAATATATGAAAGTTTAGGAGCCAAACAGATCAGCAGGCGGGAATTATGGATCAAGTCTAACAAAAACAAAGTTTAATAAGGAGAATCTAAAGCCCCTTACCCTAAACTGGGCCTAAGAAACCAATCATTTGATTGTAGAATGGGTGCGAGCTGAAAGCAAATCTTGGTTTCGGTGCGTTGTTTTGTTGTGTTTTTTTTGTTGTCGTTGTTGTTTTGGTTTTCAAAAGGCGTGGGGACCATAGGTGACAAATTCACTGTAAGATGATTGGCAAACACGGTGGTGACCTCTGGAAATGATAGATCCAGTTTCAAGAGGGCAGGACAGTTACCTGCAGACTCTCCATGAGCCCAGAACAACTCCACACAGCTGTCTCAGATGTCTATCTCTCCACCCACGTACTGTTCCTCCCGCACTCACCTCTATGCTTTTCTTTGGTGCTTATCTCTGTATACATAAAGGGAAGACTGTTAGTGAGTAAATATGAGATGGGATCCTCAACTCTTGGATTTGGAAGAAACCTGCCCTTATTGCAGGGCTGACATTAGATTCCCTTTTCAAATCTGCCTGTGAATGGACAGCTGGCCCGTTTGCCTTCCTCAGGGCCTCTGAGAACACACAAGGAGCTGGAAGGACGAAGGGGCCACCAGCCCCGCAGCCCCCTTAGCAAAAGGAACCTGCTGATGCTGCTGTCAGCCCCCCTCCCAGCTGACGTAGGCAGCTCCCTCTGCTTGAGGCTGATCAGCAAGAGTCTGGCTTACAAAAACAGCAGCCTGATTCTATTACACCCAGATCACTTTAGTAAACCTTCTCTTCACATAGTGCCTTCAAGGCACTCGAAGCTTTTTTAAGACTTTTCATTTCTGTTAGAATATTACCACTGACTTCGTGAGATCCACAGCCCTGGGTACAGCAATACAGCTCATGTGACCACAGATGTGGCTCTGGAGGCATCTTCTTGAAAGAGCCACAGAAAGCTCCCTGCAAAACTGATGCCGACCCTGGGGGGTGAAGAGGCCAAGTGGCTGCCCTGTCGCGGCCAGGCGAGCCTGATGGGAGAGAACTCACACTAAAATCTACCCAGCAGCATTGCTGCCAGCCAGGTCAAGAGGGACCCAAAAGGTGTTTGATCCACTTTTTATCACTCAGTGAGGGTGTGGGAAGAAATCTACTTAGCTACGCCTATCCTCTAAACACAATTTCTGTTGATTAATTTTCTAAAAGAAAAGAGAGAAATGAAAGAGTGGCCAGAAAGAGCGGTTTCCAGATTGAGATGCTGGCCAGTCATGATGGCTCATGCTGGTAATCCCAAAACTTTGGGAGGCCGAGGCAGATGGATCACCTGAGCCCAGGAGTTCCAGACTAGCCTGAACCACATGGCGAAACCCCGTCTCTACGAAAAATACAAAAATTTACATCAGAGTCTACATCAAAATAAATTTTTTAAAAAATACAAAAATTAGCCAGGCATGGTAAAGCTGAGACTTTGTAGTCTCAGCTACTCAGGAGGATGGCTTGAGCCCAGGGGGTCGTGGCTGCAGTGAGCCATGATCGACCATGCCACTGCACTCCAGTCGAGCTCTAGAGCAATACCCTATCTCAAAAAAAAAAAAAGAAGAAGAAGAGGAAGGCCTGGCGTGGTGGCTCACAGCCTAATCCAGCACTTTGGGAGGTTGAGGTGGGCAGATCCCGGGGTCAGGAGTTCAATACCAGCCTGGCCAACATGGTGAAACCCCCGTCTCTACTAAAACTACAAAAATTAGCCAGGCGTGGTGGCACATACCTGCAATGCCAGCTAGTCAGGAGGCTGAGGCAGGAGAAATCCCTTGAATCCGGGAGGCACACCACTGCACTCCAGCCTGAGCGACAGAGTGAGACTCCGTTTCAAAACGAAAAAAAAAAAAAGAATGTGAAATGCTTAAGAGATGGCACTGGGCACAGGCAGAGGGGAGCAGGGCTGGAAACACAATCAGCTCTCATCACACATGAATACCAGAATGGCTGTCATGTGAAAAGGAGATGAAACTTGGTCTGTGTGGCTCCAAAGGTTAGAACAACGAACAAAGAGTAGACGTGCCAGGGACACAGACTCCACTTCAATCGAAAGGGGGAAATGAGCTTTCTCACAGAGATGCGTCAAGATAAATCAGGCTGTTTCACCAGACAGTGAGTTCCCCATGAGTTGGAGGAAGACAAACAGGACCTGGCTATCCATTCAGTCAGGTCTGAAAAAGAAGTTCAGCATCAGTCAGTTCCTTGCAAATGTGAGAATCAAAGATACCATCTCCTATTTACTCAGTAAACAATCATCCCTTAACAGATACAGAGAACATCAAGATAACCACACCAAAGAGCCCAGAGGGGAGCATGGTCAGGAACAGCATTTAAGAGAAAAGAGGGCATAGAGCAACCAAAGAACAAAGGGTTTTCTCCAGATCTTATCTGAGCATTTTATCTGTACAGAAAAGGTCTCCCTGTGGAGTGAAGCTGCCCCCGTCTGCAGCTAGGATGAGGGTGGTTTGGGCCACCCACTAACATCCACTGCCTATGAAATTCCAGCCTGGGTCAGAAATAAATGAGAATCTCAGGAGTGACTTTCAGGCACATCACCAATACCCATCTGATAATACAAACTCTCCAAACTGTGATCAGCTGGTTGCCCTCTTGGCAGAGGAAGGAAGTCAACCCAAAACTGTCCCAAAAGGAAACCTGGGAATGTCACAGAACAGGAGGCTGTGAACATTAGCAGGGCTATGAACATAATTGTTACTGTACCATAAAGACCAAGTTAAAAAAAAAAAACAACTTTTGAAGGATCTTATTAAAATTTTTCAAATTTATATCATGTTGGATGGTGATATTGGCCATGTTTTCTTAAAATATTACTAAAGAGTGTCATAGCTAATATTACTAAAGAGTGTCATTGCCTCTCATAACTAAAGAGAGGCAACTGACAGCTAACACAGAAAATATGAGCTCTGATGGAATTTTCCAAGAAGGATTTGATGCTCTTGTTTAAAATAAGTAGCTTTTCAGGACCAGGAAAGGAGTGGAAGATGGCACAAAGGCTCTCAGTTAAGTCTTATAAGATATTAAGAACTCCATACAGCAGCTGAGCCAAAGGGCAATGGAATCATCCACATCAGAAAAGAGAATGAAAAAAAAAATAGTAAGATCTGGGCCAGGCACATTTGGCTCACGCCTGTAATCCCAACACTTTGGGAGGCTGAAGTGGGTGGACCACCTGAGGTCAAGAGCTTGAGACCAGCCTGGCCAAAATGGTGAAACCCCATCTCTACCAAAAATACAAAAAATTAGCCTTGTGTGGTGACAGGCGCCTGTAATCCCAGTTACCTGGGAGGCTGAAGCATGAGAATTGCTTGAACCTGGGAGGTAGAGGTTGCAGTGAGCTGAGATTGTGCCATTGCACTCCAGCCTGGGTGACAGAGCAAGACTCTGTCTTGAAAAAAAAAAAAGGGAGAGAGAGAAACAAAACTAGTGGGATCTGGACAGTGCATGGCAGAAACGTCAGAACAGCTAAACTGCAAGTTCCCTGAGGACAAGGACAACCGGATCTGGTTTTGACTCCCAGAGAGAGCACAGCTGGTATACAAGACAATATCCAAGTGAACAAATATCAAGCCAGCAATGAATCCAAGAAAGGCAGAATAGGGGGGCTCTAGACATCTGTGATGATTCTAGAGAAAATAAGCTCATATTCTAAAAAGGAAGACTTAGAGACTGGCTCATGTCAGGAAAGCGTCTGTGGCTGGAGCCCAACGTATGACACTCTTTAGTAATATTTTAAGAAAACATGGCCAATATCACCATCCAACATGATATAAATTTGATAAATTTTAATAAGATCCTTCAAAAGTTGTTTTTTTTTTTAACTTGGTCTTTATGGTACAGTAACAATTATGTTCTCTAAGCTATTACAGGTTTATCTTCAGATTGTTAAATGAAAACACCAACACCACATATTTACCATCTTGTTTTCAAGCAAATCTGATTTTTCTCCACTGAATCTGACAAGACACAAACGTGATAAACTTCAGTCTCTTATCAAGGATTGCACTTTACTTTTTTAGCAGAAGAGAAAAGTAGCTAAAGCAACACAATTGCATCCAGATTAATACAAGATTTGAAGAGCACTCCTTATAAGCCATGAGAAAATTCAGAGGCAGAAGCTGAGCATTTTGAAAAAGCAGTTTGCTAGCTTCTATCTACAGTTTCACCAACAGTTAACATAAGACTTCTTACGGGTTTTTAGCAGATAATATAGCCTCTGATATTGTAGACTGGATTTATTTTTTCTCTCTCTCCATTGTTGTTATTGGACCTCCTCACACTCACTCCTCCCTCCCTGCCACACACACATGTTCACATGTTGAGACCACACAGACACAGTCAAAAGGCCTGCCCAGAAAGAGAGAGGTGGTGATTGGAAGGCTTCCAGAACACTCTACCATCATCTGCTGACGTAGACAGCGACATGGAGTAGAAGAGCAGAGAGAAGATGGCAATTGGCCGCAGGGATCAAGCCTCATTTAGGTCAGAAGGCCAAGGGTAGGAAATAAAGCCAAAGTTCCTACCCAATGGAGCTCTAAACCATCCTCCATGTCAACTAAGGAACTAGGGTTTACTGAGGAACTATCGTGAGTCAGGTACTATTTTGTGTGCTCTGCCTAGGCTCACATTTAATCTTCTTAACGACCTTGTAAAATGAGAGAACTGAAGGAGGAGGACTTTAAGTAATTTGCTTGTGAAGCTGAGAGATGACAGCCCTGGGACCATGACAGAGTCTGTCTCATTCCACAGTCCTCTCTGGCCTCCTTTCCAGGCCAGGCCACCTCCAGCCTCGCCCTGACGCTGCAAACGAACCCCCCGGCTAAGACAGGACTCTGCTTCCTTGAAGTGGTGAGTTCTCACTGGTCAGGACCTCAAACCGTCTTGGCTAAACTACCTTCTGGGCTAACGGCTTGTGCCTTTAATCTTCCTGAACAGAAGGATCGTTGCTGTCTGCCAGGCGCGGAAGGGGCGAGGTCCTCACAGGAGGCGTCAGATGGAGACGCTCTGCAGGGAACTTCCGGTTCATAATTCCCTTCCCGCTCGATTTTTCAAACCAAGCAGCGGTTTTACCGGACTTTTTTCCTCTACTTTTTTCTTGTAGGAACAACTCCCTGGTTAGACTCAACTTAGAACCTCTCCTATTTTTGTTTTAGTAGGTTCAAAATGTCTACAAGCCTTAACAGTCCCAGGCCCACTTGGCTCTAAGAACTCCTGACTTACATGGTACGTGGCATCAGAGTCAACTCCACGCCCTCTCGGGACCTGCAGTCATCCCACCTTCTCCCTCTGCCTCTCACACCACATCAGCTAGTGCTTGCTTCCTGCTGACCCTGCCTCCAGAACCCTCTCAGCCCTACTTCTCCATCCCCACACCTTGGCCTTCATGACAGCCATACACATATCTCGCTTGGATTGCAGCCGTGGCCTTCTAAGTTGACCCTCAGCCTTCAGGCTTGTTTTCTTCCAACCCACTCTCCCCATGGCCACTGTGATCTTTACAATTCGTTCTTCAGCCTAACAGTGACGCAGTGGTTTCTTTCTTCTTTTGCTTTCAGGATGAAAACACAAGCTCCTCGGCATGGAATTCAAGACCAAGCCCCGGACGTCTCCAGCCCCACGTGCCTCTCCTACCCAGGCTCTGCACCTGCTCCCAGGTCTCCAAACGCAGGGAGCCCCTCTGTTTCCTGAGCTTGCCAGCCCGCTTTCCTCAGGCCTTACCTTCCTGACTCTCCCTGGACCAGATTTCAGAACTTTTGTTCCTTCAGCGCTCACATACTCACTCACACACACACACACACCCCCAGCGCTCGCCTCAGCCCAACCATACACCAAGATTGTGCCCTATCAACCTGCCCAACGCAGATGGCGAGCTCCTGGAAGGCAGAACTGCAGCCTTAATCTCCGCAGTGGTTACTTCCTAATATCCTCAATGAATGCACACATGCCTGAGGGTAGGAAGTCAAAAGGCAATTTGTGTGTGTGGGTGAGAGAAAGAGAGAGAGAGAGAGAAACAGACTGAATTTATTTTTTCTCTCAACTGTTGTTATTGGACCTCCTCACACTCACTCCTCCCTCTCTGCCACACACACATGTACACATGTTGAGACCACACAGACACAGTCAAAATGTCTGCCCAGAAAGAGAGAGGTGGTGATGGGAAGGATTCCAGAACATTCTACCATCTGCTGACTGTGTCGCCCAGGCTAGAGTGCAGTAGTGCAGTTTTGGCTCACTACAGCCTCTGCCTCCCAAGTTCAAGCGAATCTCCTACCTGAGCCTCCTGGGTAGCTGGGATTACAGGTGCATGCCACCACGTCCAGATAAATTTTTTTGTATTTTTAGTAGAGACTAGGTTTCGCCATGATGGCCAGGCTGATTCCAAACTCCTGACCTCAAGGGATCCGTGGTGCCTCAGCCTCCCAGATTGCTTGGATTACAGGTGTGAAATACCACGTCTGGCCTAAAGGCAGTTTCAAGAGCATAGCTCTTCATAAAGAGGGAGTCTACGAAGCTCTATGCTGCTTGATAGAAAAGGACACTAATGATCTGGGTGCAGTGTGCGCGCCTGTAGTCCCAGCTACTCAGGAGGCTGAGGCGGGAGGACTGCTTGAGGCCAGGAGTTCAAGACCAGCCTGGGCAACAGAGGGAGACCTCATCTCTAAAAAACTAAACTAAAATTAAATTACGTTATTCCAGAAAAGTACAGTAATATCCAGAGGTTTGGCCCTGGGAAAACTATCCAAACTTTGCTTTGGGGCTTAAACGTAACATTTTTTACTAACTGATTCTCAGATTCCAAAAGGCTCACCCAGGCAGCGCACATTTGTGGAATGATTCGTCTCTGAGTGAGATGTTCAAGATAAGGATTTCTATCCAAGGAAGTGACTTCCGTGTATGAATGTGTGTGTTCATCACCCTTGAGGTTTGGAGCCTCTGAGAAACCTAACTCCATTTTCCCTTTACCAAAATAAACATAACGGTTTGCTCTGCTTTCCGCTGCTTATGGCAAATGACTTCATGGGATAGACTATTTTCTTCCTGAGCATCCCACTTTCTCCAGGATTTCAGTAGGACACAGATATTTAGTCAGGTCACTTAACTCCTAACTTCCATTGTACTCTCTCACTTCCGCATATTTTGAAAATACCAAAGAGAATCATTTTTTCCGCCGGGCACAGTGGCTCATGCCTGTAATCCCAGCACTTTGGGAGGCTGAGGTGGGTGGATCACCTGAGGTCAGGAGTTCAAGACCAGTCTGGCCAACATCATGAAACCCCGTCTCTACCAAAAATACAAAAATTAGCCAGGCATGGTGATGAGCACTTGTAATCCCAGCTACTCAGGAGGCAGAGACAGGAGAATTGCTTAAATCAAGGAGGCAGAGGTTGCAGTGAGCCAAGATCATGCCATTGCACTCCAGACTGGGCAACAAGAGCAAAACTCTATCTCAAAAAAAAAAAAAAAAAATTGAGAATTGAAAATAATTTTTCCTAATACTTTCAGATACGGAAAAAATTGTCAAGCCCCACCACCCTGCCTTTTTTCTGAGACAGGGTCTCACTCTGTCGCCCAGACTAAGGTAGCGTGGTAGCACAATCAGAGTTCACTGCAGCCTCAATTTCCCAAGGTCAAGTGATACTCCCGCCTCAGCCTCCCCAGTAGCCAGGACCACAAGCGTGCACACCACGTCTGGCTCTTTTTAAGTTTTTTTGTTGTTGTTGAGATAGGGTGTCGCTTTGTTGCCCGGGCTGGTCTCAAACACCTGGTCTCAAGCAGTCCTCCCCTCTCATCCTCCCAAAGTGCTGGAATTACAGGCATGAGCCACTGTGCCTGGCAAAACACCCTATTTTTTCATAATTATTTCTTTAAACGGTTTTTTGAGTGGTTAGAAGTAACTCACAAAACAGAATAGATGAGGAGTCTTTTTTCTCATCATATTTACTTAAAAACAAAGGAAAAAGTGTCCAAACATCAGGTTGCTACAAGTGACAGCAAATCAGGCAAAGCCTCTTGTAAATGCTATAACTTTGCTCTGACTGCCTTAACGGAAGGCCTTGAAATTCTTCATGTATACAGAAAGCCATTCAGGAAGCCCACCTCCTAACAGCGGGGCAAGTGACAAGACTTCTGCTGCAATAATCACATGATCCAGCAGTTACCAATTCTACCCCCATTGGAGGGAAACCAAGGCTCGGAAGGGTCAAGTGACTGCTTGCTCAAAGTTACACAGCAAACAAGTAGCAGAGCTGGAGCTGCAGGGGTCTTACAGCCCCAGGGACACCCAGCCCATTTAATTCCCCAATTCCACATGAACTTCATTCCTGAGTCCCTTCTAGACATGATTAAAAGGAATTTACCCATGTTAGGCTAATGACTGTTCCAAAGCAGGCTGCCCCTCTTGAGTTCCTCCAAAGATTTATTCCATGACCTCTTTACTTGGAAGAAATTTGGTGTTCTCTGAGCCTTCTTAGCATGGACAAAAGCTGAAGTGACCAAAGAGAAGTCAAACCTGGGCCTTTTATAAAGATTGTCTCAGGGTTCTCTAGGAACCCACAGCCAAGTAGCTGCAGAATAACTACATGAAGCTGCTCCCAAAAGCATTTTTATTTGAAAACGCACCCTTCGTAAAAACATTCGCTACAAGGACCCATGTTTTTCAATAAGTACGTTCAACATGTCATCACCATAGTTTTTCACAGAAACTTGGTTTTAGAAAATCTGTGACAGGCTCACTGGATTTATTAGAACTGCATTCTTCACCTGAAAGTGTCTTACATGCTATAAAACATTTTTAAAACCCTCAATGTTCATAAATCCATGAAGATGCTATTCTGCTTTCTTCAGCAGCAGGTAGATGCAAATTGAAAGAGGAGGAAAAAGGTGACTTGCCCTGCTCTTTCACGAGGTCCAAAGCTGGGCCCTTCCAATCTCAGCAGGGAGAAACAAGAGAGAGAAATAAGCTACTTTCCTGGAAATACTGCTGGGCTTCCGGGTCCCTGGCTTCCGGGCTTGGTTAATAACAACAAGCACACAGGCAGCCCTGATAGAGGGCTGAGAAGGAGGAAACATTTCCAGCACTTGCACTGGAAGTAGATGGGAAGTCGAGCCTGACACCGACCACTAGCCCAGGGCACTCCCTGGGCAGCAAACTCCTGGCTCTGGGCATCAGCCAGTGCTATGGGAGGCCCCTTTCTTCTGTGGAAGACTTGGAGGGGGTCCAGGGAGGTCACTGGGCTCTGAGCCTGTGCATCTGTCTTCTAAAAGGCAGGGGCAACCCCCAGACCCAGGGAAGAAGGTAGCCCTGGGACAGAGCAGGGGTGCCTCTCTAGATACGGCCATTAAAGCCCACTGGACATTCCCTCGGGATGTTTCTTTCCTTCTGCACAACGTCACCTCCATCTATTTAGATTGAGTATTTTCCAGCCTGCCTCCAGCCAGCCAGATGTTGCCTTTCAAAGAGAACGTATTTTTCTAATTATTTCCAGGAGAAACAAATACTCTTTAGCCACTGAGGCTTACCATGGAATTCACTTTTCCCCACAAAGGGCTGCGGGTAGCCTCTGCCCATTGCTCTCCGGGACACATAAGGGTCAGACTCCAAATCCCTTCAGTCAATGAATCCCCTTTTGGAATAAACTCCTTGGCATCAGTAAAGAGTTACTTGGCTTCCCAGGTTTTACATTCCATTTTCTGGGTTTGGGAGGTGGTTTTTAACCTCGTATTTCTTTGTACAGTGCTTTACTGCTGTTGCAGTGGGGAGGGAAGCATTTGAAACACACTCCCATACTTGCAAAAACAGTATCATTTTCTTAGCGGCAGAGTCTCAGCCCAAATGCTTCCAGGAAACCAGCATGTTTGTCCTGGGCCCCAAAGACGGGCATTTCAACCTGGCTGACAAAGCTAAGCATGAGTCAGGGGCAGGTTGGTCTGTCCAAGACCACCGTGGAGGCTGCCACTGAGAAGACAGACCCCTTCGTCAATAGCTAGCAATCAAGGGTCCTTGAAAGACTTTCCTGACATCAAGTCCTGGCAGGCACTGTGGAAAGTACAGCCTCCAAATGATAGCAAAGGATTCGACCGTGGCCTTTTCTGACATCATTTGAACCACCGCCTTCGATTTCTCTAGGAGATTCAGAAAGTGGCCAGCCCTTATTTGAAACAATGCACACATGCAGTTAGAATCTCCAGTGTCTTCTGCCTACTGCCTTGTCAAGATATTTGAGCCTGTATCCCTAAAGCCCCGCACAGAGAGCTGCAAAATACCTTCCTAGGAGTGAGATGGCAAAAAACAAAAAGGCCCCATCAGTAACTTAATCTAAGGCAGAAAAGGGCAGCTGAAGCCTTTGAGCTCTTTAACTCAATCCCATTGGGTACTTCACTTGTCAAACACCAAGCAGCTACTATATGCAAGTCACTGCACCTTCACGATGGTGTTGGAGACACACTGTGAAACCAACAGAGAGCAGGGGTAACCATTGGGTTAGGTTCTGCAGCATGTAATGGAAAAAACCCAAAATGATTTTGGCTTAACCACTAAGACAGAAGTGTGCAGGCAAGCAGTCCAGGGCTGGTATCATGGCTCTGTGGTCATTACGGATCCAGGCTCCTTTCTTTCTGGCCTACTTATTTAGAGCTTGGCGTGCTAGTCCATTTTGCATTGCTGTAAAGGAATACCTGAGGCTGGGTAATTTATAAAGAAAAGGTTTATTTGACTCACGGTTCTGCAGGCTGTACAAGCATGGCACCGGCATCTGCTCAGCTGCTAGTGAGGCCTCAGGAAGCTTATACTTACGGCAGAAGGTGAAGAGGGAGCAGGCACACCACATAGCAGGAGCAGAAGCAAGAGAGATGCCAGGCTCTTTTAAGCAGCCAGCTCTCACACGAACTCACAGAACAAGAGCTCGCTTTCCATGGGGAGGGCACCAAGCCATTCAGGAGGGATCTGCTCCCATGACCCACATACCTCCCACCAGGCCCCACCTCCAACTGGGGAGATGACAATTCAGCATGAGATTTACAGGGGACAAAACATCCAACTCATCCAACACATGGCTTCCATCTTCATGGTGACCTCACCATCCAAGATATACTTACACATTGCCCATAGAAGTCATTCCCTGGAACCTTTCCACAAGCCCCACATGTAACACTTTACATTCTACTTACTAGAACTTAACTCACTAGCCCATCAACGATAGGAGAGGAGGCTGAGAAATACTGTCTTTTGGCTTGGCACACTGTATACCCTCCAAAAAAATCAAGCTTTTGGTTACTGAGGAAGAAGGGGAGAAACAGGCACTGGATATGAAATTAGCAGTCTTTACCACAGAATGCATAAAAAGGGAATTTGAGAATGAGCCAATTTAGAGTGCTACTAAGTTCATAAGAATTGGTAGTAGAAAAAAGGATAGGTATTAAAGGCTGAAGGTTCAAATGAAATTATTCTTCAAGGACAACTAAACACTTCATCAAGTAGAAGGCATTTTGAATAATTTTCCGGAACCATCCACCTTTGGATTGAACATATTTTATGAAACATTCGAGCTGGTAAGGAAATGTTTTAGGCATTCTAGAACTGGGGTGCCAGGAGAATCACTTGGGAACTTTTAAAAAATAGAAATCTCTGAGGCCCATTCTTGGAAATTCTCATAGATGGTTTGGAGTTGAGGCCTAAAATTCTGCATTGAAAAAAGAAAAAAGCAGCCAGGCATGGTGGCTCAATGTATACACCATCCAATCCTACTTCCAGTAATTAACCCTGAACAGAAGAATTATACAAACACCTCCGAGAGTACAAATGCTTACATATGAGGTATTTGTAATAGCCCAAATACCCATTAATAAAGGATTGGCTAAATTATGATATATCTATACCAAGGAACACCAGGAAGCTATTTAAAACAACAAGCAACAAAAATCTACATACACAGACATAGAAAGTATCCAAATATATTGTTAAAAATACAAAAATCGACACCAAAATAACATAGTTATAGAGTAACCCCATCTCCGTAAAATAACATAAAGTTACAGAGAAAGTTTTTTAAAAAATCAAATCCTTAAAGAGTAGTTATGACTAGAGATGATAAAACAGAGTACTTTCCATTTAAATAACACATTTTTGTAATGCTTCAATTTTCACTGCAAACATGCATTTTTTTTTTTTTTTATTTGAGATGGAGTCTCACTCTGTTGCCCAGGCTGGAGTGCAATGGTGCAATCCTGGCTCACTGCAACCTCCACCTTCTAGGTTCAAGCGATTCTCCTGCCTCAGCCTCCCAAGTAGCTGGGATTACAGGCGGGTACCACCGCGGCCAGCTAATTTTTATATTTTTAGTAGGGACGGGGTTTCACCATGTTGGCCGGGCTGGTCTTAAAGTCCCAACTTCAGATGATCCTCTCACCTTGGCCTCCCAAAATGCTGAGATTTCAGGCATGAGCCACCATGCCCGGCACAAACACATATTATTTTTATAATAAGAAAGAAACTAAGTAAATGGAAGCTCAAATGGGCTTTGAGCATCCAAAACTTTGTATGCTGTGAAATCCACCATTTTCTTTTTAGGCAACAAGCTGTCTCAAGCACAGCACCCAGTATAAAACACAATTCAAACCCTAGCTTCCTTCACACACAACCTCACACAGATGGAAGTTACAATTCTTAGCCCAAAGCCAAGTAGAAGCAACAAAACAAATGCATGAGCTGCTAACAGGCATCAGTTACAGAAAGTGACAGAAGAACCACAAAAAGCAGTCATAAGAATGAGAAGAGGCTGTGCACAGTGGCTCACACCTGTAATCCTAACACTTTGGGAGGCCAAGGCGGGCCTGAGGTCAGGAGTTTGAGACTAGCCTGACCAACATAGCCAGACCCGCACCCCCCCGCAATCTCTACAAACAAAAAATTTCAAGCTTAGCTAGGCATGATGGTGCACACCTCTAGTCCCAACTATTGGCGAGACTGAGGAAGGAGGATCGCTTGAGCCCAGGAGTTTGAAGTTGCAGTGAGCTGTGATTGTGCCACTGTACTCCAGCTTTGGTGACACAGTAAGAGCCCATTAAAAAAAAAAAAAAAAAAAAAAGGTATTAGAAACACAGCAATTTCCACAGCTATTTAGTATAGGATCAAGGAGACTTACACACCTAGAGCCTCTAAGGATGTCTCCAAGTAATAAATAAGAATAATAAGAATGAAAATAGTTTTATTTAGAGTCTAAGTTTTCATAGAAATGTAGTCTCCCCATGTTGCCCAGCTGGTGTCAAACTCCTGAGCTCAAGCAATCCTCCAGCCCCAGTGCTGGAGGCTCCCCTTCCAAAGTGCTAGGATTACAGGCAGAAGCCACTGCACCCGGCCTGCAGTCCTCAATGGACAGATTCCATATTCCGTTCTGAAGACAAAACTCAGAGATCTTTACTCATTGTCATGCAGATGTAAAATCAGAATTGTACTATTGCCCATTTCTTGTGTCTTTCTTGTGTTGTTGTTTTGTTTTTTTTCTATTTTCTCCATACAGAATTTTTATTAGCCAAAAAAAAGAAAAAAAAAAAAAACTATATATGTCCTGGGTCTTCAGGTGATTAAGCATGGCTTCACAAACAAGATTCTACTTTTCAAAAAATAATCAACCAAAATCGTGACCAATAATACAAAGCATTCAAATCTAGACTACAACTAGGATTTGGAGATTAAATTTAATACCGAAGAAGTAGAGACTGGAATCATGGTTATTAGACGCTAAGAAAGGTAGGGGAGAGGGGAGGATAGAAAGAAGCTGGTGAACAGATACAGTTACACCTAGATAAGAGAAATAAGTCAATAATTTATTGTGCACTTTCACAGAGCTAGAAGACAGGATTCCATGTTTACAACGCAAAGGACTGACAAATGTTTGAGGTGATGGATTCACTAATTACCCTGATTTAATCATCACACATTGTACACATGTATCAAAATATCACTTTCTTATCCCTTAAGTATGCACAATTATGTGCTAACTAAAAATAAAAGGAAAGAAGAATTTGTGAGAGCAAAAATAAAATGTAAAGGGCCTGGATTTTCAAAATAATAAATGTTTTAAAATATTCATGGTTAAACAACAAAAGCATGGATTTAATGCACTTGGAGGAATCCTAGGGGCAATTTTTTGCTAAAAATCTGAGGCCTCTGCACCAAATGCTAAAGTACTGTGTTCTCTATTCAAAATGCCATTCCCGCATGCTAATCTGCAAGACAGGTTAAAACAATAGAAGTATGTGTACCTTCCCAACAACCCGCTGGTTTGAGAAAACTCAGTTTACACCATGACACCAGCCTGGTTTTCCAATATGCTCAGTTATTATGTTTGCAAGCCTAGTTTTTCAAACAACATGTTGCCACAAGCATCCCACTTTCCCACGGTGCCAGCGTCTACTTTTCTGGGAGCCAGAGCGCACAGCCCTTCCCAGGAGTGCACGACCAGGTGCATGGCAGGCACACAATAAGGGCTCGCTTCCTTTCCCCTTTCCCTCTTCCTCCAAATAGAATAGGAAAATGGCGATATGATCCAAACCTCTAATGCCACCACCTCTTTCCTCCTGGGCATCCATTCATCATTTTCCTGTTTCATTATACGGCCATCCAAAATCCCCATTAGCAGTACCTTGCTTGCAGGAAACAACCCCAATTTGTATTCCAAAAATGAAAAAGGAAAGAAAAGCATATATATATATATATAGGTAAGTAAAAGCAGAAGGGAAAGAGGAAATATACCCAAATATTAACATCTGTTTATCTTCATGGTAGAACTGAAAAGTTTTTAATTTTCATCTTATACTTTTCTGTATTTTCCAAATGCTTTACAATAAGCATCTATTGTTTTTGATCATTACAAACAAATAAAAATGAAAAAAGATTGAAATTTAAATGGTACAAGGTGTTCTTCATATTCTATTTCATATTCTACTATATCTAATAATAAAATAGTAATGAAGACTACCTAGTCAAGAAAAAAGGCTCATGACATGTCAGAGGACACAGGGATAACATAAAATAATCTATACCCCACAATTTAAACTATGGGGAAAAAATTCAATAATAAAATTATTGTGGGAGGTTTTTCTCCACTTTCTGGTTTCTGTAAAGTGATCCTATTACTTTTATAATTTAAAAATTAGCTTATGAGGCTGGGCACAGTGACTCACACCTGTAATCTCAGCACTTTGGGAGGCTGAGGCAGGCAGATCACCTGAGGTCGGGAGTTTGAGATCAGCCTAACCAATATGGAGAAACCCCATATCTATTAAAAATATTAAAAATTAGCTGGGCATCATGGCACATGCCTGTAATCCCTGCTACTCAGGAGGCTGAGGCAGGAAACTCTCTTGAACCTGGGAAGTGAAGGTTGCAGTGAGCTGAGGCTGAGTCATTGCACTCCAGCCTGGGCAACAAGAGCAAAACTCTGTCTCAAAAAAAAAAAAAATTAGCTTATATAGCATTATAAAAATTAATTTATAAAATGTACATCAGAAATAAATAAGACATCTTAAAGACCCTGTCGTAGTAATTCACAAGAAGAGATACTGAGAGAGTTAGGATCAAGAGCTTGCTAGCTCAGGAGTAAGGAATGCCATTTTCTCCAGCACTGCCACTCCGCCAAATGGAGGCGGCCTCCACAAAGGCCTGCGGGTCCCCTGTGGGTCACGGGCTGATGGTGAGAAGAACCATTTTGACTGCTTCATGGCCACGTTGGCTCTCTGCTTCAAGGCCAGCAATGGTTTACAAATGCCTTGGATTCTAGGGCTCTCTGAGCTTGGCCTACCATCCCCTGTTCACTTCCTCCCTGTGGCTACATGGACTTCTGGTCCATTCCTCTTCACATGCCTATATTTTCATCCCCTCTAGTCTCAGGTTAAATGTCACCTTCCCAAAGAAGTCATGTCCCAGAAGACTGACTTCTTTCTGGAAGACTTTAGCAAACTGTGCCCTGAACCCACAGATTGAGGTAGACTCTCCCAGTATCCCAATAGTGTGCCCTATGCATAGATTCTGTGTTGGACTATGATTATATGATTTCTCAGTCTTTCCCTTCCACTGGACTACAAACTCCTGGAGGGCAGAAATCAAGTTATATTCATTGTTACATATCAGCACAACAAAAAGAGCACTATAATTGTTAAAATTATTATCACCAGGTTAAGTCCATAGTCTATGCAGTCAGACCATATCAAGTTTGATACAATGCAATCTACTACACACCCACCAAAATGATGAGAATGGTGATGATAGGCAATACCAACTGTTGACATGAGAGCCACTGGAACCCTCTGCTAGGTGGGAGTGTAGAACACAGTTTCACAGTATAGAACACAGCTCCATCCGTATTAAGACACAGAAGTGCTGACCTAGAAAAATACTCAAAGAGCCACATACATATACAAAGCATGCAAGAATGAACACAATTAGGCCAGGCACAGTGGCTCATGCTTGTAATCCCAGCATTTTGGGAGTCCAAGGCAGGCAGATCACTTGAGGTGAGGAGTTCAAAACCAGCCTGGCCAACATGGTGAAACTCCATCTCTACTAAAAATAAAAAATTAGCCAGGAATGGTGGCATGCACCTGTAGCCCCAGCTACTTGGGACGCTGAGGCAGAAGAATCACCTGAACCCAGGAGGTAGAAGAGGAGACTTTCTCTCAAAAAAAAAAAAAAAAAAAAGAATGTAGCACAATTAAGAACAGCCAAGAACTAAAAACAACCAAAGTCCATCAGTAGAGAAGAGAGATCAATACTGAGGTATATTTGTACATTGAACTATACAGTAAGAAATGTAGCAATATATTTAGAAATGAGGAAAAACAAATTATCGTTACATGCAAATCCATGTATTTCACATGACTGGATGAATTTCACAAACATACGACTAAGTGAAAAAAAGCCAAATACAAAGAGTACATACTGCATGAATATGATTCTCTTTTTATGATATCCAAGAACAGTCAAAACTTATCTATGGTGATAGAAATAGAATATTAGGCAACTTTGTTGAAAAATAACTAGGAGGAGGCACAAGAAAACTTCCAGAAGATTCCGTGCATTATAATTTATAAACTTTTTACTTAAAAAAAAATTTTTTTTTTTTTTAAATGGAGTTTCATTCTTGTTGTCCAGGCTGGAGTGCAATGGCGCAACCTGGGCTCACTGCAACATCCGCCTCCCAGGTTAAAGGAATTCTCCTGTCTCAGCCTTCGAAGCAGGTGGGATTACAGGCATGCACCACCATGGCCGGCTAACTTTGTATTTGTAGTAGAGACAGGGTTTCTCCACGTTGATCAGGCTGGTCTCGAACTCCCGACCTCAGGTAATCTACCGGCACCAGCCTCCCAGAGTGCTGGGATTATAGGCGTGAGCCACCGCGCCCGGCCTTAAAAGAACTTTTTTTAACTTGGTTTGTACCATACCTCTAACCCCAGCTGCATGGTCTTATGGGCAAATGTCTTAACCTCTCTAAGCTTCAGTTTCTACATTTGAAAATGAGGATAACAACAAAACCATCACCTACTTCATGGGAATATGATGAGAATTAAATTAGGCAATGCACATAGAGTACTTAACATAGCGCACGGCACATGGTAGAGCCCAATATACAACAGCAACAACGGCAGTAGCACAGTTCTACTGATGTCTTACTTGGTGCCAGGCACTGCTCTCAGCTATAAGCCCTTAATCACTGTGCAATACATCTCGCCCAGTTCCTGTTCTCATCAACCAGTCAAGGCCAGACGCAAAGCCTGTGACCTGGGCATTCAGTAGTCATCTGTGCATAACACGAATCACAGCATTCATTTCAAGAAGGGTGAATCACTAGTTATGCTGCTGCCGAGGTTTCAAAGAAAAGAAACTGGCAAGAGTCACACATTGGGATTATTTAGCTTCTGAAAGCATTAGCTGCTTTTTGCAGGAGTAGGAAGATTTTATTCTGGTGAAATCACTCATGTTGAATGGAAGACTCGTTTGGGAACTGAAGGAACTCATCTTTCTTCCTAAGGAAACAAAAGAGACAACTAACTCTGTTAAAAGTTGTTCATGTTGACTAGCTAAATTTACTTTCAAAGCAGTTCAAATTTATAACTAAAATAACTGGTTTTGGGGTTTGGTTTTTTTGAGGTTTTTGTTTTTTGTTTTTTTGACACGGACTCTCACTCTATCACCCAGGCTGGAACGCAGTGGTGTGATCTTGGCTCAGCACAACCTCCACCTCCCAGGTTCAAGCGATTTTCCTGCCTCAGTCTCCCAAGTAGCTGGGATTACCAGGCACCCAGCTAATTTTTGTATTTTTAGTAGAGACAGTGTTTCACCATATTGGCCAGGCTGGTCTCGAACCCCTGACCTCAAGTGATCCACCTGCCTCGGCCTCCCAAGTACTGGGATTAGAGGCATGAGCCACTGCGCTCAGCCAAATAATTGTTAAAGTACGTGCTTACTGTATAAAGTAACTGAAAATGTTGGTCAGGAAGCTAGGGGGCTCAGATCATATAAAATGATCTCCACCACACCACCTTGATGCACCTGACTCTGGACACTAAGCAGAGTCAGAACTGGTTAGTATTTGGATGGGAGATTACCATAGGTCATTTGTAACACTGATAGAATAGTCTCCAATTTATAAGATTAACCTGTACATTTGAGAATGACTCAATTCTTATGAATTGTGGCTTCAAATAAGAAACAGCAAACCGCCTGGTTTTGAACCTACCCCCACCATTTACTAGTTATGTCACCTTGGGCAAGTTACTAAATCTCTCTGTATCTAAGTTTCCTTGGTATAATATAATCAATAGGGTTATTACGAGAATCAAATGAGTTAATACATGTTAAATACTTAGAACAGTGTCAAGCACTGTTGAGTGACAGAGAAGAATGATATTAAGTATCATTAATTTTTATTATACTTTCTGATGTAAATGCAGAAGTCAGGTAAAATTATACAACTTAGTCACAAAATTTCCAGATATAATATAGACTCTCTGAAAACCAGAGGAGGATATATACTAAGATCATGTCAAGTGAGCATGATATTTGGTCTTTGTAGTTATACTTATGCACACACATAAACACATGTACTTTCTCTCTCTCTCTCTGTTTTCTTTTTTTTTTTTTTTTCCTCTCTCTCAAGAAACTTAACTCAGGTCAACTCTGGAACATATTGTGCCAATGATATCGGGTTCTTTAGACCCCAAAATGATCCCAAAAAAGATGTGCAATATTACTTTTCTTCCAAATATTTCTAAGAACCCATTAAACACACACATGCATATATACACACACATGCTGAAAAGGTACACTTGTTTCTTGTATTTCAAAAGCACACTAGAATCATTCCACTGCACATTTGAGGAGCAAAGTGCATGGTGTTTAAACACGGACTTTCACCCTATAGCAGAGGAGGCCTACTAAGCTTTTACATTTTCCTCCAATTGTGAACACAAAGCTTTTCATTTTGTTCCAAAGGAAATGATCTTACCGTAGCTCAATGGTATTGTCATTGTCTGAGTAACGTGGGTATCCGGTGGCCATTGCAGAAGGCCTAAATGCTAAAACCCAAGAGCATAAAAGTTAAAAGTAACTCAATAGAAATGTCAGTTACAACATTCTTTCTTTTGATTTATAACAATCAAACTTAGAACCCTGGAGCAAGGGAATTATAAAGAATATACACAACGTAAGGGTAGCACTCTACCTTCCCTCCTTTCACCCTTGTCAATAAAAAGGCTTTCAATATCCATTTTATTTTTATATGTGGAAGAGAAATATACTTGAAAATACTGCTATATTTAATACTTTCATCTATCCAACAGGCATATTCATACTTTTCTACTAATATCGGCCAATCAGGTTGAAAATCCCTATCTCATAACTGTTATCTGTGGTTTATTGCTGTCATCAAAGTGACATGATTAAGATAACAACTTTTTAATGTACTAGTCCAAGATATTAAAGAACTTTGTTTTGCTTTTAAAATAAATAAATAAATAACTGTTCGGCCAGGCTCGGTGGCTCACGCCTGTAATCCCGGCACTTTGGGAGGCTAAGGCGGGTGGATCACCTGAGGTCAGGAGTTCTAAACCAGCCTGGCTGATATAGTGAAACCCCGTCTCTACTAAAAATACAAAAAATTAGCTGGGCATGGTGGTGGGGGTCTGTAATCTCAGCTATTAGGGAGGCTGAGGCAGGAGAATCGCTTGAACCTGGGAGGCAGAGGATGCAGTGAGCAGAGATCGTGCCATTGCACTCCAGCCTGGGCAATAAGAGTGAAACTCTGTCTCAAAAAAAATAAAAAATAAAGTAACTGTTCATTCTACACTTAATAGACTTTAAACATCTAGACTCCATGGAAGCCACACACTATAAACACAGCTAACATGAGATAGTGGTTCTTGCCTTTGCTCTACACTGAGTTGTAAAAACCTTATACAGCTTTATTATCCAGAACCTGGGACAGCAGGCTTCAGTAGGAGATGGATGATGAATAGACAGTCTCATACTCATACTGATTCCTTAGCAATGAATTAGATTCTGGGAGCTCAAGGAAAAAGTAGGAAATGGCAGCCGTATTTCTTTGCAAGATAAATTTCCAGCAGAATGTACACTCTTGCTGACTTGAGCTGCTTGGTTGGGTTTTCACACCTCATAAAATTGCATTAGGTCGTGACCTAAACATTCATTCATTCTTCAACTGTGTATTTGTCTCTACTAGGTAAAAGACACTGTACCAGGTACCAAAAGAGATTAAAAAATGACCTTATTTCACTCCTGGACTTTTTCCCTTCCCCATCCTCCCTCTAGGCCCATCACATACAGCTAAATGCACTCCTGTCCTCTCACAACCACGTCTCAGATAACGCCCCTGTTAGGGCCTTGGTTTCCTCTAATTTCTCTCACCCCTACTAAGAAAACACCTAACACTTTCTTTTGTATTATAAAGGTAATACATACAGTGATATTTATAAAATGCAATCAGCCAAGAAGGGCATGAAATTAAAAAGAAAATTTCATGAAATGAAAAACAAAACCACACCACCAACCCCACGGCCCAGAAATAACCGTATTTCTTGGTTCCAGAAATTTATATTCACAATCAAAACTTAAGACCTTTTTTCCACCATCTTATGGTGCTAAAAAAATTAAGACTTGTATTGTGATAGTATTAGGTGCGGGGTGGGGAAGAAAACTGTAAAGGTCTTTATTTTTGCAAACAAAAAATGGAAACTCAGAATACATGCTGATTTGCATCTTTTCTGTGCTATCCTCTTCCTGCCTCTGGACATCACTCTGAATAAGGATATAACGGTTGGAGCAGCAACAGCCATGCTGAGATCATGAGAACACATGCTTGAAGGCAAACAACTAACACTGAGGCTAGGACAGAAGAAATAATCCAGGGTCTTCAAATTAACTCCCCGAACTGCCCAGACTGGACTTCATGTTTACATGGGGTAACAAATGCCATTTTGAAATGTCTTAGTGAAACCACTTTTTAACTACTTTTTATTGTTTTAAATGTCCTATGTAAATCACCTTTGTTTTGTTTACTTGCAAGTAAAAGCACCCCCACTGCCAAACTGCTCTCTAACCAGAAACCCAGTGAATTTCTAATCCCACACACAGCACGTGTGAGAGTGTCTGTCTCCTCACACCCTTGGCTTTAAGAGGTTTTGGTCCCCATCTGTTCCTGGTACATTTTCACTAGTGGCTAGAGCCTTTTCTTCCTTAAAGTCTAGCAGCTCTTCACTAAAGAAATGGCCCATTGCTGGCCGGGTGCAGTGGCTCACGCCTATAATCCCAGTGCTTTGGGAGACCAGGGCAGGCAGATCATCTGAGGTCGGGAGTTCGAGACCAGTCTGACCAACATGGAGAAACCCCGTCTCTACTCAAAAGACAAAATTAGCCAGGCGTGGTAGCACATGCCTGTAAATCCAACTATTCGGGAGGCTGACACAGGAGAATCACTAGAACCTGGGAGGCGAAGGTTGCAGTGAGCCAAGATCATGCCACTGCACTCCAGCCTGGGCAACAAGAGTAAAACTCTGTCTCAAAAAGAAAGAAAAAAAGAAATAGCCCACTGCAAAGCAGTAACAGCAAGGCTGCTTATCATTGGCCAGTATTTCATTCATTCTGCTTCGCCCGTATCATCCCATATGGGCACAAGATTCACATGGCTTCTTCCAAAAAGCAGACTCTGTCATAACAGGGCCAGAATATACTGTAATGCATGACACCAGTCCTGACTCCGCTAGACTGAGACATCCCTGGGGTGTGGAAAGACGGGCACCAGACTGGGAACAGGCTGGCCTGGCTCCCATCAGCCACTTTTGAGCTGGTTGACTAAAGACAACTCACCTCACCTCCCAAAAGCCTGTTTCTTTGGATGTAAAAGGGTCTGGAAGCTACAGCCGGAGGTCCTTATGAAGACTGGGACGTGGTGTACACAGGCCCTGATGCTGACCTGCCACTGACTATTACTAAAGGTATGACTCAGGCTGAGGCAAGGCCCTGGCCGCCTTCAACACTGTGGTCCTTCTTTGTCCTCTTTGCCCTCTCAGCTTGTCACACTCCTGCCACCATAGCTGGCATCCTGTCAGCTCATGACAGCTGACCTGAAGAAAATCAGGCCCATCCTTCTGCTCCTGTCACAGATAGGCAGCGCTCCACCGAGCCCCATTGCAGTGAATGGATATGATCAATGTCCAGCCAGCTGAGAGGCAGAGCATGTCAGCTAATGTACAGGAAATGTCAAGACCTGGGCTGGTACCTGCACCAGATACATAGGATTTTTCACCCACCCAGCCTAAGTCTTGCAAGCTCCCAAAAGGCTAGTTTGGCCCAAACTACCCTCTTCCCTCTTATTCATTCTCTACCATTGTGAATGGAATTATTGTTCTACTGCCTTGCTCCTCCATATACATCCACCTTCTTTGCCATATGACTTTGCATTACCTTCTACTAGAATGAGCCGGGTATATGTCCTCACTCTGCTGATGTGGGGCTTCACAGTGCATTTTGTGTTGGCCAAGGGACTCTTGAAAGAACTGACAGTGCGCCAGGTACAGGTAAAAGCCTTAAGATGCTTCCAGCATTTCCAGTTGCCTTCTTATGCCTCTATGATCTGCCCAACATGAGCTGGCCCTGCATATTTGTTGCCCCTGCAGCCTGGGCTGCTGAATAAACACATGTGGAATAGACCTCAATCCATATGGAAACCTGGAGTCTGGCTTGGCCCAGTCAAGACTACCCTGGCTTAACCAAACCACATCCAACCAACAGCTGAGTGAAGGGAAAATGAACCTTTGTGGTTGTAAAGAACTGAGATCTGAGGCCAGGCACGGTGGCTCACACTTGTAATCCCAGCACTTTGGGAGGCTGAGGTGGGTGGATTACCTGAGGTCAGAAGTTTGAGACCAGCCTGGCCAACACGGTGACACCCCATCTCTACTAAAAATACAAAAATCACAGAATGTGGTGGTGCACACCTGAAATCCCAGCTCCTTGGGAGGCTGAGGTAGAAGAATCGCTTAGACCCGGGAAGTGGAGGCTGCAATTAGCCGAAATCATGCCACTGCACTACAGCCTGGGCAACAGAGTGAGACTCCATCTCAAAAAAAAAAAAAATCTGATCTGGATTGCTTGTTACACAGCAAGATTAAGTGGCAAAATACAATACAACCATTGTAAGAACAAATATGACTAAGTTTGCCTGGCACATAATAGACACACAATGATAAAATATTTGTGCTTATGTTAAGGAAATCTGAATCCATTTATCATTCAAACACATACAGAGCACTCCTATACACGAGGTTCCAGGCGAGTCCCAAAGGGTGCTGAGGAAAAGAAAAACACAAAAAAGTAACTCCTGCAGGTGTCTTTTTGGTCAAGCATAACTCCAAGCTTCTGAAATCCTATAGGGGGAGAAAGAAGGTCTATGTTGAGAAAGTTACTGCTCATTTCATTCATTCATTTGCTATCCTGGGTTAAAACACAAAAGGCATGAAATTCAGCATCTGTGCATTTAAGTGAATTCTTGGATATGCTGATAGCAGAACCTACTTTTTCTACAAATGTACTACTCACTTAAAAGACAGTTGGAAACTACAAGTTATTTTTTTAAGATAAGAGAGAACGGCCGGGTGCAGTGGCTTACGCCTGTAATCCCAGCACTTTGGGAGGCTGAGGCAGGGAGATCAAAAGGTCAGGAGTTTGAGACCAGCCTGGCTAAAATGGTGAAACTCCATCTCTATGAAAAATAAAAAAGTTAGACAGGTGCGGTGGTGGGCACCTATAGTCCTAGCTACTCGGGAAGCTGAGGCAAGAGAATTGCTTGAACCTGGGAGGCGGAGGTTATACTGAACCGAGATCACACCACTGTCCAGCCTGAGCGACAGAGCGAGACTTCGTCTCAAAAAAAAAAAAAGATATGAGAAAACCTGAATCATGTTTAATGAACTCCTTGGTTCCACTTATCTTCATTTATTTCCTGAGCACCTCCGACGACCCAGTCACATGATTTATAACTTTGCTAGAAAGCAGCACACATCATTCCTAATTCCAACCCTGGCTGCCCAGGTGCAGTCACTGATCACAAATTATTCTAAAGTATAGTTGACATCCCCTAGGGTCCAAAATTTAAATCTAAAAAGAAAAAAATAACCGTCTATAGTTTAACTCCAAAGTCTTCATTTTTACCATTAGATTTTTATTTGATCTGCAAATGTGACAATTCCTCCTCAGGAAGACAACGAAAAAGACAGGTTTCAACCACATGCCTTCTTATGTTCACCTCCACTCAGAAAGTCGTGGGAGACACACAGCTAAGAGCCTTGGCCATGAAGTCTTAACGATCTTTTGAAGTCTAAATAAAATCTCTGTCCACTGGTTTGTCCTTCTTCCCACATTTACTCTCTTCCTCAGAGAACGTTGATAGATTTGCCAAGCATAATTTCTCCATCTCCGAGTCACGTTTTCTTCAGAGTCCAGTGACATCACCCCGTCTCATGGATTGCACAAGGCTGCCGGGTATGGAGGCAAATCAGCTCTGGTAACAAGAAGCATTTCTAGGATTCTAACGAGGAACTCACCAAAGCGAAGTGTCAGTACAGTCGTGAGAGCACACACGGCTACAGCTCCCTCTGAAGACACTGCTCCAAGTCCTGGACACACAAGAATTCACAGAATAGAACTCCGGAGCCGGGATTCAGTCCTGGGCAGTCCAGGCCCGGAATCCAGGCTGCTAACCGCCCACCTCTGCAGCCTCTACAAAACCTCAGCCTGTGCCAGCAACTCGAGGCTCCTCTCATCCTCCTGTCCTCGCCCAGCACAATGAGGGTCCTCAGAAAAGCAACACAAAGGAAAGACCACCCTAGAATTTCCTTTATTTTAGCTTTTCCCAGGAACCCTCTAATGCCACCTCTGGAGTTTTCCCTGCAGCTAAAGCAGCCTGCTTCCTCTTCTCGGGGCCAACTCACCTCTCCAGAACCAGAGAAAAAAGTAGAACCTCTTCTAGCTCTCAGGCCCTAAGGCCTCAGAATCTCAGGAGCCTGGCACTGCTCTCCTAAATGCTTTCATCTCTGCCCACTGAGGCCCCCTACACTGCAGAGAAGGTCCGAAGAGGGACAGGGTAACCACCCTTCCCAAGCAGGGAAATGCTTCACTTCCTTCCAGTCCAGTCTCTCTCCAAGGAGCTGGCTTTACATATCTATGTGGCTTTCAGCCTCTCTGAATCTTCTACTAGTGGCAGCTAGGGAGGGGGCAGGGTACCCAAGAATGCCCTCCATCCCCCTGCCCAACCCCCATCTCTGAACCCAGTCTGGGTCAACGACAAGCTACAAATCTGGCCCAGGCCTCCACCTGGAAATCTAAAGCAAAGGATATTATTAAAGTCACAGGTTAAGGATCACTCACTCCACAGCTTCTCATTTAGAAGCCTGCAGTGGCGTCAAATGTAAACACTTCCCAAGAATGCTTTAAAACAGAGTGAGGTTTTTATTAAACGACTTAATTGAGGGCCACTTCTCATTGTGGGAAGCTTTTAAACCAATGAATAAAAGGGGCCTGGTGGTGTTTTCCAGACACTTGTTTTTAAAACCTGTCACGCAGTCATGGGGAAATGAAGCACCGCTCGGGGCCCCCATGTGTACTCCTGCTGCTATTTCTTCTGCAGAAGCAAAATACCTAATAAGACCTATTCCCTGGCACCAAGAACCTGGCATGAGACCTTCATTCCATATTCATTTCAAGGGTCATTAGAAGCACTGGATGGGAAAAGTGGAAAAAATAAGGCTGGCCAAGAATGATCAAAATCAATGAAGAAAGACAGGTTGAAACTTGAAAAGAGAGCACTACTTGAGAGAAGCACAGGCCTGATGAAACTGAGGCCTGGGGTGCTCTGCAAAAAAGACACCAGGTAAAAAGTGGTGAAATGCTGGTACATGTTACAACACACAGCCGACACCTTGAAAACATTACACTAAGTGAAAGAAGCCAGATGCAAAAGGCCATCTATTGCATAAAATTTATATGAAATATCCAGACTAGGCAGTTCCACAGAAACAGAAAATAGATGAATAGGCTAGCGAGGAGGGAGTGGCTGGGGGAAGGGAGGAATGTGGAGTGGCTTCTCAAAGGGTCCAGGGTTTCCATTTAGGGGGATGAAGATGTTTTGGAATTAGATAGTGGCAATGGTTGCACAACACTGTGAACGTACTTAGTGCCACTGCATTGTATGCTTTAAATTGGCTAACATGAGATTTTATGCTGTATTTTACCACCAAAAAAAAATACTAAGAACCAGAAAGATCCTTTTTCAGCTCCTAAATCAGGAGCAATCTCTTCACCTGAGTGAAAATACACATGCTACAAGTCAACATCAAATATTATTTTACTAATAGCAACTCACTGGTTGAGCTGAGAGCCCATCTTCACGGCACACCTCACAAGGACAAGTCACTAAAGCCTCACACCCATCTTCAGGGGGTGTTACCATCCTCACTGTCATTATCCTCATTCTACAGGTGAGGAAACTGAGATACAACGAGGTCAAGTAGCTAACCCTGGGTCACACAACAAGTACGGGGAAACACCAAAGGTCGCACACGGAGCAGCTGTGAGTGGCTGACCTCATGCAGTCAACCACTGGGCCACACTGCCTCCCGAATCACACACCCTGCTGCAGGAACTGTTTGGAGGACCTAGTACTATGCCCGTAACACAGACATTCTTTGACTGTTTAGCCCTAATCATTTTTAGTGTCCTTGACTGAGTGATCACCTACGAACTGGAGCCCCTGAAAAACTCCTTCAAAAGGCATACCTTCGGAATCACACTAACACATTCACATGCATACAGCTAGTTTCACAGGTGCAGATAAGAGCAACAGGACGAGACGCGAGGGTGACACAGTTACCTGCCTGTCCTTTAACAGGGGAGAAAAGCGAGGCTCACAGGTCTGTAGCGGTGCAGCCCCCACTCCACCGATGTCCTCCGCAGGGATTGGGTTAAACCACCCAGAGAGGCTAAGCAGTTTCACAGGTTTTAGCATGGCTATTTATATGTAAATGATGCAAGTAAGTTTCAAATGAGTTAAGCCATGCTTAATGGAGAGAAAATGAGCTGTTCCCACCTAAGCGGCACCTGTGGGGTAACCCAGAGGCATCAATAAGAGATTAAATTCCATTCTTTCCACCCTACTTAAGAAAGGAGAATCTCTGTCCCTGGCCAGTAGCTCCCTTAGATAAGAGATGTTAAAAAGAGCTACCAGTGCAGACCCAGCATGGTGGCTCACAAGCTCAGGAGTTGAAGACCAGCCTGACCAATATGATGAAACCCCGTCTCTACTAAAAATACAAAAATTAGCCAGGTGTGGTGGCAGGTGCCTGTAATCCCAGCTACTCCAGAAGCTGAGGCAGGAGAATTGCCTGGACTCAGGAGACGGAGGTTGCAGGGAGCCGAGATCACGCCATGCACTCCAGCCTGGGTGACAGAGCAAGACTCTGTCCTCCCCACACCCACCCCCTCGCAAAAAAAGAGCTACCATTGTTTGAGGTTCCACTTTGCCAGGGTTTCTTAGCCTTGACTCTACTGACATTTTAAGCCAGATAATTCTTGTGGGGGACTGTCCTCTAAATTGAAGGATAATTTGCAGCATCCCTGGCCTTGGCTCATTAGATACCAGGAGCCATCACCACCCCAGTCATAACTACCAAGAATGTCTCCAGATATTGTCAAATGTACCCCGAGGTGGGTGGGAGGGGGCCTGTTTGAGAACCACTGTACTATGTCAAAGACATGTGGCTTGACTGTATGCGGTAGGCATTACATCTATTTCATAGATGAGGAAACAAATGTGAAATGGAAGAGGAACCAAAGAGACATCACTCCTAGTGATCATCAAATAGAGCTTCCAATCCAAGTAAGTGAGACCCTTCTTCACCCCACAGTGAAAAGAATGAATTAAAATACAGGAGATGAAACTACTTTTTCATTTTTCTGTCACCCAGGTGGAGTGCAATGGCACGATCTCAGCTCACTGCAATCTCCACCTCCTGGGTTCAAGTCAAGCTGGGACTATAGGCATGCGCCCCCATGCCCAGCTACTTTTTTGTATTTTTAGTAGGGACAGGGTTCCACCATGGGGGCTAGGCTGGTCTTGAACTCCTGACCCCAAGTGATCTGCCTGCCTCAGACTCCCAAAGCACTAGGATTACAGGCATAAGCCACTTCACCCAGCCAAAGGTGGAACTACTTTTTACTGGCTCGTGTATTTAAATGTTAAACTGTGCCTCATCCTAGGAAAATGGATGGTAGACTTAAACCCTCCCAGGTATTGGTCCTCAACTGCAAAGGAAGTATGTTCTGCAGACCCTGATGATAACAGCAGCCCCGAACAATACATGGAAGTCTGAAGGGGCTCCTTTACTCACTCAGTAGTCTGCAAGCTGGGTGTAAGGATGCCTTTCAAATAATAAATGCTTTAAGCAAACAAGCAAAAAATGATTGGCCATGAGAACTTGAAATGCACAGACAACAGCATGCTTTTATCAAAAATTCTCTCCTGTTATTTTTGCAAAACACTTCCCACACACTCTTCACTCCTTAGGGATTGTCTGTTTCTCTGATTAGAGATCACTGTGGCTGCTAGAGACAGAGAAAATGCAAGGATGTCAATTCTCAAAACAGTGTCTTTCTTCGTTTTACTGAGCACCTATTTTCTGCCAGACACCAGGCATAGAATGTCAGTAAAGAGATCTTGTCTCTTTAAAGGTTTGTTTGAAAGTTTATGGGAGTTCCAAAAAGAAAAAGAAAAAAAAGGAAAGTTTATGAGAATTCAGACACATAAACTGAATGTTGTTCTCATTGCTAAGATAAAGGCATATACAAGCCATCATTAATTTGTCGAAGAAATGAATGAGTGGGTGAGTTCAAGGAAAGAATGAAGAGCAGAAACAGCAGCTAGGACTCTGTGTTTAGAGAGATGGTAGTTGTTAGCATAGCTCAGAGCTGGACCGCAAGGGTTTGAACCCTGGATTTCAGCACTTTGACAAGCTACTCAATTTCCCATGGCCTTGTTTCTCTCCCCTGTAAAATGGGTTTATGTACCTACCCCACAGAATTGCTACACTAAAAGCTCTAGGACGGGGCTGGAGGCAAACACTCCTGGAGCATTTGGTATTATGAGAATTACTGATCTTGGGCAGGTCTCCTGGAAAGTGTCTGGCAACTCTTTCCCTCTTTTGTACCCCACCCAGCTGCCTCACACTCAGAAAGTTGGACTCAGGCCTGCAGGGAGAAGCAGTCATGCCGTGAGCACGCCAGGCCTGGAGAATCAGCTAATTGGTGGGTCTTATCTCCTACCCACTATTTCCCCTCTCCCCTCGCTCTACCTCCTCCTCCCACCCCACCCCACCCCCCCAAAGCTTATAGGTGGCCCGAGCAGCACAGACTGTTAGGGCTGAGCTAGTCTGGCCACATCTAAAGCAAAGGCATTTAAGCCCCAAACCTGAAACTCACAAGTAAAAGAAATCTTAAGTTTGGGCTGGGCACGGTGGCTCACGCCTGTAATCCCAGCACTCTGGGATACCTAGGTGGGTGGATGGCTTCAGCTCAGGAGAGACCAATCTGGTCCACATGGCAAAACCCCATTTCTACAAAACACAGACATTAGCCAGGTATAATTGCCTGTGCCTGTAGTCCCAGCTCCTCCAGAGGCTAAAGTGGGAGGATCGCTTCAGCCTGAGCCTAGGAGGTTGAGGCTGCAGTGAGCTGTGATCACACCACTGTACTCCAGCCTGGCCAGTGGAGTGACATTCCGTCTCAAAATAAATAAATAAATAAAGACAGAAAGAAAGGAAGAAATCTTAAATTTGTTAAACTCCACCTTCCAATCCCTTTGCAAGCTATTCTCCCTCTCTTTTATCTCTCCATTCTTTATCAGGTCCTCTCTAGCACCTAAAGCTTTCACAGTAATCACCACTCTAAATGAATGGTCCAGGTTTTTTATTCTTGATTAGGGCAAGGAGAGAGAGGCTAATCAACTTTTCAGCTGCTGCTGTGTAATTCTGAGTAAGTCGCTATTTACAGAAAGGAAGATAAAAACCACATAGGCAAAAAAAGGTGGGGAATTAAACCTTTTTAAATACAGTCAGCTACAATTAAGTTCAAGGAGATGTATTAGTTCATATGATATACTAGAACCTCTTTATGACTTTGAAAACTGGGCTATTTCTTTTTCTTTTGTAATCAAGTCAAAAGACCCCAGTGGGCCGAGCACGGTGGCTCAGGCCTGTAATCCCAGCACTCTGGGAGGCTGAGTGGGTGAATCATGAGGTCAGGAGTTCGAGAGCAGCCTGGCCAATATGGTGAATCCCTGTCTCTACTAAAAATACAAAACTTAGCCGGGCATGGTGGCACACACCTGTAGTCCCAGGTACTTGGGAGGCTGAGGCAGGAGAACTGCTTGAACCCAGGAGGCAGAGGTTGCAATGAGCCAAGACTGTGCCACTGCACTCCATCCTGGGCAATAGAGGGAGACTCCATCTCAGAGGTGGTTGGGGCGGGGGGAAGAGCCCCAGTGTTGCGAGTCTGACAGTCCAAGCTGAAATCTCCAAACTCCCAGCCTTACAGAAGAGGGAGTCCTCACTTGGAAAATGGGACTAACAACACTCCCATCACAGGATTCCTGGAAAGTCCTGGTCACAGTCATTCCTCTTCCCTAGGTGGACTATAAGTTTGCAAGGGAAAGCATAGGGCCTGTTCTGAATGCAATGAAACACAAAGATAGAAAACTAAGGGAAGAGATCAAAAACAAGAGAATTCTTGAGACCAAAACTAGAGGTTGCCTTACCTCAATCCTCCAGCAAAGAGATAAGTAACAAGGAAAGATTATTAATAATCAAGGAGCTTTACAGACCTAAAACACTGCAAAGCAATGACCTGAACAATTACGTACTCTACCAAAGCAAAGCAGAAATCCCTGTGATTGGGCGGCAGGGAAGAAACTCTGCCTTGTAAACAAAGAGGCCTCTGGCCAGGCTGGCAGAAATATTTCATGTTCATAACAAATGCTCTGTGCACTAATCCCAAACACTCTAACTCCATGACGACCCTCCAGTAAGTCCCTAGAAATGTTCCCTGGAGCTGATCCTTCTCAGGTTGAAATATTCAGCTAGTGCCCACTGTAGTAATGAACATTCATTCACTAACCCTGTTTTAAACTCATCTCTAATTATAACTCCATGTGGCCTCTAAGCCCTTACTACCTGTAATTTTAAGAACTTGAGGTAATTACTATGCAGTAAAGTTTCATTTCTGTCGCAAGGGCTTCATAAACAAGAATTGGACCTGCACAGCTCTGTTTTACTCCAGAATGCCCAACGCTGAATTTTGTTTTTAATCTCCTACCCAACAACCAATTATCTACAGAAACTAAGAGGTTTCCAGAACTTGAAGAAAGGTGGAAATCACATCTCTCTACCTAGGATGCGGGACCTGTTCAAGCCTTTCTGGACAGCCTAATCTACCCTCTTTTTTAAGACACCTAGAAAAGCAGCAGTCCATAAAATTTCCCTTGGAATCACAAGATTGCAATGGTCTTTAATGTAATACCTTCTCTTTAGGTCTGAATTGAGTTACTATTTTCCTCTACCTCATCTAGTAGAGGAAGGTCTGAATTGAGTTACTAGATGAGGTAGAGGAAAATAGTAACTCAATTCAGACTTAAGGAGACTGTGATGTTAAAAAATAAACAAGGCACTGAAAACACAATTTCTTAATCAGCTCAGCTTAAGAGGAGCAAGAAGTCGTACAAAGAACTTAGCTCTGTATTCAGACAGATCACAGTACTCTCAAACGTCAACTCTGCCATTTTCATTTTCTTATAAAGATAGGGTCTCACTCTGTCACCCAGGCTGGAGTGCAGTGGCACGATCATGGTTCACTGCAGCCTCAACCTCCTAGGCTCAAGCCATCCTCCCATCTCAACCTCCGGAGTAGCTGGAACCACAGGCACGCACCACGACACCAGACTAATTTCTGTATTTTTTGTAAAGGAGGCATTTCACCATGTTGTCCAGGCTGGTCTTGACCTCCTGGGCTCAAGCGATCCATGTGCCTTGGCCTCCCAAAGTGCTGGGATTACAGATATGAGAACTTTGCCACTGTCAAGCACTATGGTCCTCTGCAGGATTCAGCACCTCCTTGGGCCTCAGTTTCCTCATCTGTAAAATGAGGTCACTGCCACCTGCCTCTCAGGAATGTAAAGGGTTTATAGCAATGAAAGCAAAGTGCTGAGCCTGCTACCTGGCACTTGAAAGGCAGTCAATAAACAAATAGTAGCTATTCTTATAACCATGAGGTTATTAGCCCTATGGGTCAGCTATGTGGAAACCACCTTCCCAAGGGAAAAACAGTGTGCAGTCCAGTTTTCAGTCTACCCAAGGAAGCCTGATCCAAAGTGACCATGATATGATGAGGAACCAATGTCTGCCCATTGGCTGGAGCCATAGACACAAACCAAACCACTTGCTCCAAAAAGTACTGCAGCTGCTGCTTTCACACTGCACTTTGTATTCTCCTTCCAGCTCTGCTCTGGAGGTAGCCACTACTAATCTAACGTTACCACTGACTAACGTGCCAAAAATGGATCCAGCCACATGCTCCGTGAGCTTCCCACCCCCCGGAAGTACCCTTGTTCGGCAGACTCCAGAGGCAAAAGGCACGTGCCAGAGTCTGGTCTCTGCCTCCACCTCCCACCTCTCCTCTGCATGATGGGTACCTGCACCCTTCCCACTCCTGGAGTCAGACATATCCAAAATCAGTCCTTTGGTGGAGAGACCTGATAGAATAAGCTTTAACGTAAAACCAAGTAAAGCATGTCTGATGCCTGCTGTGCCAATGAAGTTAGGAGGCATCTACCCAGGTGAGGCTAGCCAGGTGCCCCACGGTACCCCACAGGCCATTGTGTTCCTCCTAATTAGAAAAGTTCCTAACTTATTGCAACCCATGGTTTACATCCCCACGTGACTTCAGGCCCTTTAAGGCAGGGACCTTATCCTGTTTACCATCAACTCTGCGTAATAAATAGCTTTTGCTAGTAATAGGGGCTTCATAAGATTTTGTTTGGCTGGGCATGGTGGCTCACACCTATAATCCCAGCACTTTGGGAGGCCGAGGCAGGCAATCACCTAAGGTCAGGAGTTCAGGACCAGCCTGGCCAACATAGTGAAACCCCATCTCTACTAAAAATACAAAAATAAACCGAGTGTGGTGCTGGGCGCCTGTAGTCCCAGCTACTCGGGAGGCTGAGGCAGGGAGGATTGCTTGAACCTGGGAGGCAGAGGTTGCAGTGAGCCAAGATCACAGCACTGCACTCCAGCCTGGGTGACAGAGTGAGACTCCGTCTAAAAAAAAAAACCTTACTGTGAATTTAAGATGAAGCACTATCTCCCCAAGGATACTAGCTTGATGGATGCGTGAAGAGAGCGGTAAAGCGGGTTGAAATTGAGACACTGGGCTGAAAAAAGCAAGCATCCCACCTCGGTAAGCATCTGTCAGTCCTGGTGCTACTTCCATCCCCTACCCCATTCCCTTTTTTTTTCTTTTCCATTTTCAGGGTTTTCATAACTTGTTTCTTGATAACAGTAATGTCACAGACCTGAAAAAAGTAAGCACTTGGTCATTCAGAGAAAATTACCCAATTCTGAGTTTCCCTTGAACTTTGTTTTTCTGCTCTGATGCCAACCTCTCAGCCACGACACCGCCCTTTAGTGCCGAGATCAGAAGAGGAAAAGAAAAGAAAACCATAAAATCAGCTGGACATTTTTTAAAGGTCAATGGCATCTCTTAGATAAATGGGTTTCAGGAGGAAAGAGAGTTAGGAGGCCATTAAATTTCTTTAACTCTCCCTCACCCATCAGCACAAGCAAATTAAGAAAAAAAAAAAAAGAAGCCAGCAGGGCAGTCAGTTCTTAACACAAACCAAAGGTCTTTTCTGGCTGCTGTATCCCCTTTCCCTAAATGAAAAAGTCCCTCGCTAACTCTTTCTTCATATTTTTCTTCACTTATTTTCCTCTGATCACTTTAGGATATTAGAGCTGCCACTCCAAAGTGAGAAATTGCAATATATGTGCTTAGGCCCACATTTACGTAAACTTTTTTTTAGGGAGGTTAGAGCCTATTATTATATTCACAGTGTAACTATTACTGTTTAGGTGTGACTTTTCAGATACCATGAGTTCAACAGCATCCTCAAATAAGCATTTTTTTTTTTCCCAATTGAGACAAAAGTTGCAAGTTAACAAACCATTTAATAATACGGCATCATAGCCTGGCGCAGTGACCACGCCTGTAATCCTAGCACTTTGGGAGGCCAAGGCAGGCAGATCACAAGGTTAGGAGTTCAAGACTAGCCTGACCAACATGGTGAAACCCCGTCTCTACTAAAAATGCAAAAAAAATGAGCGGGCCGTGGTCGTGAGTGCCTGTAGTCCCAGCTATTTGGGAGGCTAAGGCAAGAGAATTGCTTGAACCTGGGAGGCGGAGGTTGCGGTGAGCAAAGACCATGCCACTGCACTCCAGCCTGGGTGACAGAGTGAGACCTTGTCTCAAAAGAATAATATGGCTTCGTGTTGTTGGCATGGTCTCACATGCACACGCATACACACAAAACAGAAGGAAAACACTTTCTATATGGTCTTGCTCCCGAAAGGGTGATGATTCGGACCAGGGGACACCGTGTGAGACCATGTGCTCTATGTAACCTCCATTTCAAGCCAGAGCCAAGACAGTGAAGACAGCTCCCGCAGTGTGCACACCTCCAGCAAGTGAATACAGCAGAAGCAGCAGGCCATGGTAGTGGAAGGTGGGGAAGAGAGAGAAAATCAAGTGGGCAAAATTATGTCATTTTTTAATTTTTCAAAATGAATGTTCTTTGGACTTACATTAGGAGCTAGAAATGAACATAAATGTTCTTTCGCCTCTGTAAGGCATTCTTGAAAGGATGTCATCCCACTGCTAATAAAAATACAATACGGGCCAGGCACAGTGGCTCATGCCTGTTAATCCCAGCGCTTTGAGAGGCCAAGGTGGGTGGATCGCCTGAGATCAGAGTTCGAGACCAGCCTGGCCAATATGGTGAAACCCTGTCTCTACTAAAAACACAAAAAAGTAGCTGGGCCTGGTAGCAGGCGACTGTAATCCCAGCTATTTGGGAGGCTGAAGCAGGAGAGTCACTTGAACCAGGGAGGTGGAGATTGCTGTGAGCCGAGATCTCGCCATTGCACTCCAGTCTGGGGGACAAGAGTGAAACTCCATCTCAACATAACAGAGAGAGAGAGAGGGAGAGAGAGAGAAAGGCCACCCCCTAAGAAAAACTTAAAACCACTGACTTGTGGCCAGGTAGCAACATCAGGGTGGAAATCTAATACAAACATCATACTTGGGGACAAAAGTAAATTAACCAGATCCCCGGAGACTTATCACGTTGCTAACAAGGTCAGTGAAAACACATTTTCTTAATAAAATATATGATCTAATTCAGCCAATGTAAGCATGGTTACAGTTTCCTTTCTCTTACTTCTCTATCATTTTTTAAATTATGTGACAGGTGTCTGAGGTGTCATGCTACACACTGTTTCGTCTGCAGGGCTTGATCATACTTCCAGAATAAGTTTGATCTACAAAAACACACCTATATTAACACAAATATCAACCACAAAACCTTAAGGATGTTGTTAGCTTTGGCTTCTTGAAAAATTCCCCACATTTATGCAACTCCATTATCTACGAGGGGGAGTCTCAGAGGCGGTCTCCAAGAGCTGATCAAATGCTAAAGTATTTTTTCTCCTTTTAATCTGAAATTATTTCCGATTATGACAAGTCACATTTATCACTTGGTTTTCCCTGGATACGACAACCCCGTATTATAACCTTGACCCTGGCAAGGACTCCTTGATTCTAATGCCTACACTGCCACCTCCTTGGCAGAAAGTGCCCGGAAGTATTGACTGTAAACAGAGAGGTAGAAACAAAGGGAACTTCAATAAAGGCACCATCTGCTGTCTAAAGTTGGAAAGCGCCAACCAACAGGTTCTTCAGGTGGAGAGGCAGATTAGGGAAGAGTCAAGGGGGCCTGAGATGAGTTCCAGATCAGGACTGATCTTTAGCCTTCCGAAGAGTGGCTGGTGGGAGCAACCCCCAAAGCAGAGGTTTTCAAATTTGCCTGCACATTACAATCAGCTGGTGGGTTTTAAAAATTCGATTCACCAGGCTGCGACCCAGGTCAGCCGAATCCACATCTCTGGGAGTGGGACACAGGCACCAGTATTTTTTAAAACTCTCCAGATGTGCGGCCAAGTTTGAGAACCAATGCCCGCAAAAGCATCCCCAGCGAGCTTTGAGCAACGTTTTGAGCGGCGTAATCAGAGTTAGGAAGGCAGCTGCCTTCGGGTGAAGGGGAACACACAAAGCAAATATACAAAGTTTCAAAAATCCTGTGTAACTAACTCCATCATGACAGCCAAGTACCTGTCCAGAGGCCAACAGTGATGCAATCTGGAAAATCCCGGGAGAGCTAGAGTATGTGCTCCAAGTGAGGCGGGGGCTTTCGGGGATGATCTGCCTCACATGGAGGACCGGGAGAGAGGCCCCACGCCCCTTTCTTTCCAGGGGATGCACGCCGAGGGCTTAGGGACGAGAGGACAGGTCGGGGACTGCTCCGCGTGGGTCTCTCCCAGCTGTCACCCAAGCCGGAGGGTGCAGGCAGGGATGCGATGGCAGGGAGACCCTCTTCACCAAAGGGAGGTCCTGCAGACCGTCCTCCCTCCCACTCCGCTCCGAGGCGGGTTCCCCGGGGATCGCCCCCATCTGTTCTGCGCCTGCCCTCGGCGGGGCGAGGCGGGGTGCGGGAGTCCAGGTCGCACCTTCCCGCCCCAGGACCCGCGCGGCGCCGGACACGGAGGGCGGGCGCGCAGGCTGAGCGCGGCGCACCTGGCGGAGCCCGAAGCCCCGGAGGTCCCGCCGCCCTGGGCGGCCCCTCGGCCCCAGAAGTCCGGCTCCCGGCGCACACCCGCCCCGCTGACGCCCGGAGCTCACTCACCGCACCGCCGCCGCCCCCCGCGTCCAGCTCCCGCCGCAGCCAGCAGAGCCCGGCCGGAGTGCAGGGGCCGGGGCGCCGCCAGGAGGCCCAGCGAGCCCGCGCCCCGCCCCGCCCCGCAGCCGCCGCCCGCCCTCCCGGGAGGAGGGGCAGCGGCCGGCCGGGGGCCAGGACCCGCCAGGGCTGCGGCGGGCCCGACCCTCCTTTCGATCAGCCCGCGGCCCGTCCGGACAAAGCTCCCCTGGCACCCCGCACCCCCCGCCCTCCCCTCCGCTCCGCTCGGACCCGGGCCGCGCCTACACCTCACCCTTCCCCACAGCCGCTCGTCCTTCCAGCTCCCCTGCGCCGTCACCGGGTACTCTTCTTCTCACAGCCTTGGCCTCTCCAAATTCCCGGCCTCCAGGGAGCCCTCGCTATTTCGCACCCCCGACTGCGCCGGCTCACTTTACCCCTTTCCCTTCTGCTCAGCCTTTTTCCCCTCACTGTCAGAAACTTAAGGGATAGCGCTCTTCCACCACAGCAAACCCACACCTATTTATTGAGCACCTACTATGTCTGGACACTGGTGGGAGGCGTAAGACTGTAATCCCACTTGCCGGGTAGGAGGAGGGTGACGCGTCTCAGAAGGTCTCACAGCTGGCGGTAGTAGCGCTGGAATTCGCAGCCAGTTTTTGGGTCCTTGTTCAGACCCACCCCACGGTAAGCTGCAGCATGCCTCTCTAGCTGGGAGAACCTGGGGAAAATGTTATCAGTTCTAAAACCCAGTCTCCTCATCTGTAAAATGAAGAGCTGGATACTCCACCAAGCTATAAGGATTCCCTGAGAAAACAACCTGTACTTTTTTTTTTTTTTTTTTTTTTTTGAGACGGACTCTGCCTCTTTCGTACAGACTGGAGTGCAGTAGCGCGATCACTGCTCACTGCAGCCTTCCCCGCCCGGGTTCAAGCGATTCTCATGCCTCAGCCTCCCGAGTAGCTAGGTTTACAGGCGTGCACCACCACGCCCGGCTAATTCTTGTGTTTTTAGTAGAGACGGGGTTTCACCACGTTGGTCAGTCTGGTCTCTAACTCCTGCTCTCCTGTGACCCCGCCTTGGCCTCCCGAAGTGCTGGGATTACGGGCATGAGCCACTTCGCCTGGCCCAACCTGTACTTAATACGTGTTTGCTGACATAGTGAATGAAATAGACCCTTGAACATTTAATAATTCAAAACAATATAAAAGGACTTCAAAAAGTATTAGGTTGGTGCAAAAGTACTTGAGTTTCAATGGGAAAAACCGCAGTAACTTTTGCTCCAAGCTAATAATGATTTTTTGCCAGGAAAGAAAAAAAAATGCTACTTATCCCAAGCGGGCCGCATGGTCAAGGGAGTCTTTTGGAGGAAGCGGGATTGTGCTAGTCTAGGGCTACTGGGTCTCGATACAATGAGTTGGAGAAAACAGCCAAGGTGGTAGGTGTGTGAACAGCAACCAGTGGGTGGATCGGCTTTCCCGAGCAGAGGCCGCCTGGGGCCGTGTGCACATGCTAGAAAGGGGGATGAAGGCCAAGGCAGTGGATTGCTTGAGCACAGGAATTTAAGATCAGCCTGGCAACATGGGGAAACCCTGTCTCTAAAAAAAAAAATAACAAAAATGAGCTAGGCATGGTGGTGTGTGCCTGTCGTCCCAGCTACTCAGGAGGCTGAGGTGGGAGATCACCTGAGCCTGGGAGGCTGAGGCTGCAGCCAGCTGTGACTGCCCCACTGGACTCCAGCCTGGGTAACAGAATGAGACTTTATCTCAAAAAAAAGAAGAAAGAAAAAGGGAAGGGAATGGGGAAGAAAAAGGAACAGGGAAAGGGGAAGGGAAGGGGGAGGGA
>PVKP010017788.1:0-45438 GCA_004027715.1 Plecturocebus donacophilus | reverse complement strand
AAAAAAAAAAAAAAAAAAAAAAAAAAAAAAAGGCTGGATACAGTGACATGCCCCTATAATCCTAGCTACTTGGGAGGTTGAGGTGGGAGGATCGCTTGAGCCCAGGAGTTTGAGGTTGCAGTGAGCTGTGATGGTGCTGGTGCTGCTGTACTTCAGCCTGGGTGAGAGGTGAGATCTTATCTCCAGGAAAAAAAAAAAGAGAGAAAGAGAAAAGAAATGGGCAAAAAACACAAATTTAATCAAAGAAGATAGACAATATGGCACTCATCATTAGTAATATAGAAAAACCACAATGAAATGTCATCATCAGAATGGCTAAAATAAAAAAGATGACAACATCAAATGTTGGCAGGGATGTGAAGCAACTAGAACTCACATCACTGCTGGTGGGAATGTAATATAAGAACAACCACTTTGAAAAGATACTTGCATTTCTTATAAACATGAATCTATCCTATAACCAAGGAATTCTACTCCTAGGTATTTACCCAAGAGAAATAGAAACATAAGTCCACACATAGACTTGTACAAGAATCATCCGAGCAGCTGTATTCATATTAGCAAGAAAACGAAAAACTGGAAATAACCCAAATGTCCAAGAGCAGAGAAGTAGGTAAACAAATTCTGGTATATTCATACAGAGTAATATTATTTGACAACAAAAAAGGAATAAATTACTGATACATTCACAGCATAAACATCAAAGGCATTATGCTGAGTAAAATAATCCTCAACACACATAAAAATATGAAGTGCAAGAAAAGGAAATCATATGATAGAAGTCAGAAAGTAGCCGTTTTGTGGGGACTGACTGGAACAGGGCATAAGAAAACTTTGTAGGTGATGAAAATGTTCTATACTTTGTTTTAGATGGTGCTTATACGTGTGAATGCAAATGTCAAAACTCATTAAACTGAGCGCTTAAGATGTATGCATTTTATTAAATGTAAACTATACCTCAATATAAAGATAGCTTTCTTTTATATATACCAGCAGAAAAGAGATTTAAGAAATAAAAAAAAAAAAATCCCATTCTCAATGGCAGCAAAAATATAAAGTACACAGAAAAAAAAATCTTTAAAATTATGAATCTAGATTTTTTAAGTTTACAAAATTTTATTAGATGATTATTTTAAAAGAATGGAGTAAGTGGAAACAGTCTATGCTCTTGGAAAGAAATATTTAATATTATCAAGATGTTCATTCATATAAAAATTATATATAAATATAAGTGAATTCCAGAGCAAGAACACTATTTATTTTAAACATATTTTCTAATTGATTTAAAGGTTTATTTGCAAGATCAAATGGATGAAACAATCAATCTCTTTATCATTTATAAGACTAAGATGAGGAATTTATCTTACTTGATAGTAAAGTGTATTATTAAGAGGCTTTAGTTATAATATCAGCATACTGCTATCAGAAAAGTGAAGATCAATAGAAAAAACACAAAGTACAAAAATCTATCAAAATATATAGTAAAGTCTATCTTGGTACATAAGTTTGTCAAAAAATATGGAATACAAATGCATAGAAACTGAAAACATACTTAGATGTTACAAAGGGATTTCTATTCTCTAAGAACTAAAAAGTCTATTCAAACCCTAATCACATATGACTTTAGTAACATATTTTTTAACAACACATTCCCAGCATTTCCTTTCATGCACAATAGATCCCATAGTCAACACACTTTTTGTAAGACAATGTCTGTTTGAGGACAACAGTGAGTAGCTTTCAAATTCGAATTATCTCCATATCCCAATTTCATAAAATTTTTGAGGCTTATTATTTTTGGTTAATATCAGCACTTTTCAATATTCCACTTTCCTTGTGCATGTGTTTTCTTTTGAGCAGGCATAGGGTTGCTTTTTAAAAAAATTGATTTTTCGAGGCATAATTTATATCCCATAAAATCTACCTGTTTTAGGTGTAAAATTTAATAAATTTTAGCATGCTTTCTGAATTTTCCAACCATCATCACAGTCTAATTTTGGAACATTGCCATCACCTTAAAAAAGAACTTCATGCCCATTTACAGTCACTCCCTATTCCCACCCTTGGTCCTAACCACTAATCTACTTCAAATCCCTATATATTGCATGTCCTGTTGTATCTAGACTCAAAATAGGGGAAAAATAAAACACAGTCTTTAAAAAAAATTATATAAATGACACAAATCAGATGAAGATGAAAACACTTCTATAAGTGACTTGTTTCAGCAATGCCACTACGAAATAGTTTTCAAGAGCTTTATCAGCAGATACATCATTTAACATTTGCAGAGACCTGGAAGAGATTGGAGACTATTATTCTAAGTAAAGTAACTCAAGAATGGAAAACCAAACACCAGATATTCTCACTGATATGTGGGAGCTAAACTATGGGACAAAGGCATAAGAATAATAAAATGGACTTTGGGGACTTGGGTGGAAGAGTGGGAGTGGGACTAAAAATATGGTGCCATGTATACTGCTTGGGTGATGGGTGCACCAAAATCTCACAAATCACCATTAAAAAACTTACTCATATAACCAGATACTACCTGTACCCCAATAACTTATGTAAAAATAAAATAAAGAAAATTTGAGAAATAAAAAAGAGAAAAAAAGAACTAAATTTTCAACATTTATGTGATCTTTGTGTGTGTGTATATGTGTGTGTGGTGTGTATATATATGGAGAAATAAAGTTAATAAGCCCATATATCTTTAAAAAAATGCATTATCCAGAAAACTGTCTAGCCATATGCAGAAAATAGAAGCTGTACCTCTTCCTCACATCTTATACAAAAATTAAGATGGATTAAAGACAAATGTAAAACCCAAAACCATAAAAACCTTAGAAGAAAACCAAGGCAATACCATTCAGGAAATAGGCATTGGCAAAGACTTCATGACTAAAACACCAAAAGCAATTGCAACAAAAGCCAAAATTGACAAATGGGATCTAATTAAACTAAAGAGCCTTTACACAGCAAAAGAAACTGTCATCAGAGCAAACAGGCAACCTACATAATGTGAGAAAAGTTTTGCAATCTATCAATCTGACAAAGGTCTATTATCCAGAATCTACAAGGAACTTAAATTTACAAGAAAAAAAAAAACCCCATCAAAAAGTGGGCAAAGGATATGAACAAACACTTCTCAAAAGAAGACATTTATGCAGCCAATAAACATGAAGAAAAGCTCATTATCACTGGTTGTTAGAAAAATGCAAATCAAAACCACAATGAGATACCATCTCATGCCAGTTACAATGGCGATCATTAAAAAGTTAGGAAACAACAGATGCTTAGAGGATGTGGAGAAAGAGGAATACTTTTACACTGTTGGTGGGAGTGTAAATTAGTACAACCATTGTGGAAGACAGTGAGGCAATCCCTCAAGGATCTAGAACCAGAAATACCATTTGATCTAGCAATCCTATTACTCGGTATATAACCAAAAGACTATAAATCATTCTACTGTGAAGACACATGCACATGTATGTTTATTGCAGCACTATTCACAATAGCAAAGACTTGGAATCAACCCAAATGCCCATCAGTGATAGACTGGATAAAGAAAATGTGACACACATACATCACGGAATACTACACAGCCATAAAGAAGAATGAGTTTGTGTCCTTTGCAGGGACATGGATGAAGCTAGAAGCCATCATTCTCAGGAAACTAACACAGGAACAGAAAACCAAACGCTGCATATTCTCACTTACAAGTGAGAGTTGAACAGTGAGAACACATGGACACAGGGAAGGGAACATCACACATCAGGGCCTGTAAGAGGGTGGGGAGAAAAGGTAGGGAGAGCATTAGGACAAATACCTAAGGCTTAAAATCTAGATGATGGGTTGACAGGTGAAGGAAACCACCATGGCACATGTATACCTATGTAAAAAACCTGTGCATTCTGCACGTGTATCCCAGAACTTAAAGTAAAGTAACAACAACAACAAAATACCCCCATTATCCAAAAGTCAGATTTGGCTAATAAAAAGCAGATGATATAAAAGGCCAAATGTGCAGACTGACAAAAGTTAAAAATACGAGTATCTGTTATATGCTAATATTGGTAGTTTAGGAAATGTTAGTTTATTCAGATGGATTGAGATAACTTATTATTTGGAGAAAATTAGTTAAGATCATTAGCTTATACTTTTACCAAATTAATTCCAAATGGATTCAAATTTTAAAGCAGTTATTGCATTTTAGATTGTGGCCTTTGGAGTCAGACTACCTAGCTTAGATTGCAGCGTCTGCCACTCACTATCTGACTAAGTCACTTAACTATTTGTGGTTCAGTTTCTTCTTTTGTACGATGAATTCTAACAGTGTGTGCCTCATAGGGTTTTTGTGATGAATAAAGATTATATACAAAGCTCTAAGAAGAGCCTGGCAAATGGTTCGTGTTAACTCAGTAAATGTTAGTTCTTAATGTTGTTATTGTTAATATAGGCAGTTTTTATAATCTCAGGAATGAGGGTGTGGGTTGGAGGAGCATTCTAAGCATAAATACAAGGGTAGAAATTCCAATGGAAAAACATGTTGTATCTGAATACATAAACATAGCGACATCAAAATACAAACAAAGCCTGATACCTTTAATTTCAAAGGATCTTAAAAATTACTAAGAAAAAACATAAATCCCAATACGAAAATAAGTAAAAAATGAGAAGGCAAGTCACAAAAGACGAAAAGGAGATGGCTTAAATAAGCTTACAAAAAGATGTTTAAATGCATCAGTGTTATAATAAACACAAATCACATCAAAATAATCATGCCATAATTTGTCTATTACATTAATAAGCAATGAAATTATGATAACAGAAAAAATCTGGGAGGCCTACACTAAATAAAAGGAGAACTATAACAACTAATGCAAAAATGAAAGCAGCTATGCAGATGGTCTCCTGGAAAGAAGGGTGATGATAAGAGGGCATTTGCTGCCTTCTTTATACCTTCATATATACTAGAGCATGAAATATCAACGAGAATCAGGTATAACATCTATAAACCATGTTTACTGTATGCATATTTATTCACAGAAATTTACAATATATTAAAGCTAATTCAATAATGATAATAAATGTTTATGGGGAGAATTGAATCTGGCACTTGAACACAATTTGGTGAACTATAAAATAGTAAGTCTAGACCAGTTGTATCAATATATGATCAAAAGCTACAATATATGTAACATTTGGCCCCAAATTTCTGTTTCTAGGACTTGAGGAAATAATTGGACAATGTAAAAGAAATATATATGTGGATTTACGTCATAGCATAAAGCCAAAAACTATAGCAACTCAATTATTAATCATTAGAGAATTGATTAAAATATATAATAGTAATAAACATGAAATGGAATAACCAGGAAGATTATGACTTAAAATGAAGATATGGATGTCTATTAATTAATATTGATGTCTAAAATAGATGTGGCTGTTCATTAATTAATGTGGATGTCTATTAATTAACTCTATGAAAAAATGCTCATCATCATTGGTCATTAGAGAAATGCAAATCAAAACCACATTGAGATACCATCTCACACCAGTTACAATGGTGATCATTAAAAAATCTGGAGACAACGGATGCTGGAGAGGATGTGGAGAAATAGGAACACTTTTACACTGTTGGTGGGAGTGTAAATTAGTTCAAACATTGTGGAAGACAGTGTGGTGATTCCTCAAGGACCTAGAAATAGAAATTCCATTTGATCCAGCAATCCCATTACTGGCTATATATCCAAAGGATTATAAATCGTTCTATTATAAAGACACATGCACACGTACGTTCACTGCAGCACTGTTTACAATAGCAAAGACCCAGAACCAACCCAAATGCCCATCGATAATAGACTGGACAAGGAAAATGTGGCACATATACACCATGGAATATTAAGCATCCATAAAAAACGATGAGTTTGTGTCCTTTGTAGGGACATGGATGAATCTGGAAACTATCATTCTCAGCAAACTGACACAAGACCAGAAAACTAAACACTGCATGTTCTCACTCATAGGCAGGTGTTGAACAATGAGAACACATGGACACAGGGAGGGGAGCATCACACACTGGGGTCTGTTGGGGGGGGAAATAGGAGAGGGACAGTATGGGGAAGGGAGGTTTGGGAGGGCTAATATAGGGAGAAATGCCAGATGTGGGTGACGAGGGGATGGAAGCAACAAATCACATTGCTATGTATGTACATATGCAACAATCCTGCATGATCTGCACATGTACCCCAGAACCTAAAGTGCGATTTTATATATATATATATATATATATATATGTATGTATGCATGACTTCAGAATACATTGCGATCAGTTTTCTATGACATTAAATATTCTTGCACAAAATCATTTTCCATGGCTGCTGAGTATTCCACCATGGAGATGAATGATAATTTAATTATTGACTCTTCTGTTGTTGGCTATTATAAACAATTCTGGAAATAAAAATTCTTTTGTTGAAAAAAAGAGATTTTATTAAGAGAAAAACATCAGATTACAAAGAAGTATGCATAGAGTGACCTCAGGTTTACTGAAAAAAAGTATGCGTATTTATGTTTATGTCTAAGAATTGAAAAATATCCTAAAGTACCTACACCAACATATTAGCAGATTGTTAGATTAAGACTGCATAGGTAGACAGGGGCCAGGACATGAGAATTCAGGAGGTTAGAAGAACAGTCTGTGTGATCCATTTGCAGACGAAGGCCCAAAACCCAGGGATGTCAGAGCTTAGAGAAACTACTGACCATAAAGGGACCAAGATAAGTTATCAACATGTCCTCATGGCTGAGCAGCAAGGAATCATGGGAGCCAGGATTAGAGAGTCATGTGGTCAGATGGGAGCATCTGGAGGACAGCCACGCCACAGTCACATTTCAGTTCCTTGAAGGATAAGTAACCAAGGCAAGTAGGACTTTCTGCAAGGGCACTTACAAGGCAATAGGGTACATCAGCAGAACAAGGGTCAGTAATAAGTATTGGTGTCCCAAATTAGAGGCCCAAGGGCCACCAGTGTGGCATAGTACTGACCTTACAGATCGTGGTTAGAGCTGGATGGGAAGGAAGAAACTTGGTATCTATCAACAGTAAATACGATCCAACTCTGCTCACATATTTCACAATTTTAAGTCATTTTGGTAACTAAAACAATAACTACAGCAACTAGAAAAAGCAAAATTAAAACAGGTATGAAGTTCCCAGAAAATGCCAGTAAAGAGAAAGCAATGAGAACAAGAAGCCAGTGAAAATGGTTGGTGAAAATACTCTGAGAAGAAAGTCCAATTAGCTAATTCATTCATTTGGTTTTATAAAACTGTCACCTATACAATGTCAGGCATGGCAGGAGGTGCTAGGCTTTGTGTTGAGCAAAGACAAATAAAAGCGTCCCCTGACCTTGCAGAATTCCAATTTAGTTTGCTCAGAAGTCCACATAAAATACCAACTACAGTTAAATAAACAAAATGTACATGATATAAGAACCTGATGTACTCTAAAGTCTTAAAAATAGTTTTAGACTCAAAAAGAAAAGGAGAAAGTTAAGGCTTTCTTCCTTTCAGCTGAGAAAATACTAAAAAAGTGCTCTCCTCTATCAATTGGGAGGGGAATACATCTTTTATTCCATCTTTGATTTTTTTTAGACTGGAGTGTTTATTTTCCCAATGAATCATTTGTTCCCATTTCTCTACCACATCTTGAAAATTTCTAAGTAATTTCATCAGTTTTTTTTCCACAGTCATGAAGACAAAATGCTCCATTATCAGAGCTTCCCATTTCATAAGCCTCCTAGTCAATGGAGGGTTTCACTGTGCAAGGGAGTAAAGGCAGACTATGTGTAGGGTGGACCTGGGAGGAGGGGTCTGGATGCCTGAGGATCACGCTCACTCAGACACATCAGGACACAAATTGAGACCCCTAGCAATCCATAAAACCTGTCTGGGAGGCAAGTCTTAACTGTCTGGGCAAAGGTTCAGTTTAGGACAGATTATTTTTTCTTTCCTTTTTCCCTGTAGCATTTGCTCCCTCATCCATCTGTCACAGCTGCAGAGCTCCCCAGCCATGAAGGAATCTGACCCCAAATTCTATTTTAGTCCTAGTGATGCTTTGCATTTATCAGAAATAAATGCAACCACTGAAGACAACTAATTCTACTCAGGCAGGTTAGAGTTTTCAACTGGGTCACAAAAGGATCTTAAATATCCACATGAACTGTAATAAGGCCAATGAAGAGACAGCGGAGAATTTCCAACTAGGCAGTGAAAAACTGGAGGAGATAATTTGTCTTTGTCATATTCTTTTAATTTTTCAAATTAGTGTCAGTTTTAAAGTCAAACAAATCTGGGGCTCAGTCCCAGTTCTGCCATCTGTACAGCATACAACCCAGCCATATGAGTTTGGGTAAGTTATTTAACATTTGTTTCTTTATCTGTAGCATGAGAATAATTATATTTATTAGATTTTTGGTAGGCATTAGGAATAATATGTCCCTGACACTAGAAGTTTAACAAAATGTAGCTATGTATGATTGACCTGACCCCCTATTCCTTCTCAAAGCTCTGACCTTTATACATTATCAGAAAATGACTTTGCTTCTGACTTCACGTAGAAAACAGAAATCATTAGACAGAAACTGCCTTAACTTGCTGCTAACCTCACTACAAAAAGGTCTGCGTCTTTATCCTTCTTCCAGTGTTGGAAGATGTGCTTCTTATCCTATGAAGTAGGATGATTACTCCACCCCACTAAGCTTTCTCAGAAATTCAGTGGATTATCTCTGCTGTCCTCATTCTTCAGCCTTTTCTTTCCCACTGGATTCTCTGTATTAATATTTAACCATATACTCTCTATTTTTTAATAAACGTCTTCCTTGAAAGCATGGCCCTCTCCCAGCTATTGCTTGTCATTTTCTTATCTGGCTAAATTTTTCTAAAAGCCTGTTTAAAAGAAATAACTCTAATTCCTTATCTTTCACTTGTTCCTCAGCTCACTTTTATCTGGCACAGGCACCCAGGGCTCTACCTAAATTGCTGTCACCAACGTGCCCCTATGTTGCTGAACAGACACCTCTCCATTCTTATCTTGACTTCTCATTTGTATCTGTTTTAAGCGTCACTCCCTCCTTGTGAAAACACTCATTTCTTCTGGATTCCATGATGTTAGATTCTCTTGCTTCTCCTTTTTGACTCGACCTTTTCAGTTTCCTTTGGGGAAGCTTCAACTTCACTGGATCTTTAAATGTAAGAATTTTTCATGGCTTGGGACCAGGCACTGCTTTCTCACTCTAAAACCTCTAAGATGATTCCTTCCTAAGCTTTCAATATGTTCAATGTAAAGACTTATCTTTGAGTTTCAAACCCATTTATCTAACAGCCTATACAGTGTCACCCCTTGGATGGTGTACAGTTTTGTACATTCACTATGCACAAAATTGAATTCATGATGTTCCACTCTAAAGATGTTTCATTTCTGCGATTCTACATTTCAGTAATAGTATTGCCATTTACCTAGATGCTAATGCCAGAAATCTGAGCAACATCATGTTCCTGAGTTCTTGATGTTAAAAGTGCTCAATTGGACAATGTGAGAAAGTTGAGGAAAATTTAGGCGAGTTGTTTTTCCACTAATTTCTCCAGCTAGTCCAGTGAAGTCATTTTGTAATAGCAAGAGTAGATTCCAGGACACTAATCAGAAGGTTATGAAAAAAAATTAGTAGAGAAATGATAGTATCTTGGGCCCAGACAGTAGTAGTAGAGACTCAAGGTAAATGTGCAAAATGAGATTCACAGACATTGGTTACTCATGGAATGTTTAAGAACAGCAAAAGAAAGGTACAACGGAGCTGTCCCAAGTTTCTGATATAACTGATGAAAGAAAGACATGGTGGATGACCAAAAACAACAAAAAAATGGCCAGTTCGATAAATGGCGAGAAAAAAGATAAAAGAGACAAAAATTAACATATTAATGAGAAAGCAAAAGATAATAAAATGGTAGAAATAAATCCATATATATGTCAGCCATGGCAATGTATGTAACTGGTTACATCTTCAATTAAAAGATAAAACTGATTGGATTTTAAAATCTAATTCTATGTTATTTACAAGAGAATTCTAAAATATAACAACACATTAATGTTGAAAGTAATGAAATATATGAGAGAAGTACTAACCAAAAGTTCATGTAATGTTGGAAATCATGGTCTTCAAGGTGAAAAACGTTATTTGGGGTAAAGCAAGTATGGCATACCCTACCCATTTTTTGGCCTAACATTCTTCAATTTCCCTTCTTCCTGACTAATGGAACTTCAATTAGTTTTGGGACACCAATGGGCCCAATTTAAAATATTAATTTTTCTAGGGCCGGGCAAAGTGGCTCAAACCTGTAATCCCTGCACTTTGGGAGGCCGAGGTGGGCAGATCATGAGGTTAAGAGATCGAGACCATCCTGGTCAACATGGTGAAACCCTGTCTCTACTAAAAATACAAAAATTAGCTGGGCGTGGTGGCATGCACCTGTAGTCCCAGCTACTCAGGAGGCTGAGGCAGAGAATTGCTTGAACCCAGGAGGCGGAGGTTGCAGTGAACCGAGATTGTGTCACTGCACTCCAGCCTGCACCTGGCGACAAAGTGAGACTCTGTCTCAAACAAACAAACAAACAAACAAAACAAATTTTTATAGACTCTTTTGCATCAAGGATGATCAGTGACCATTTCTGGACACAATTATGTAGATGGAAAACTACTGGGGCTGGGTGTGGTGGCTCATGCCTGTAATCCCAATACATTGGGAGGCCGGAGTGGGAGGATCAATTGAAGCCAGGAGTTCAAGACCAGCCTGGCCAACATGGTGAAACCCATCTCTACTAAAAATACAAAAATTAGCCAGGCATGGTGGTGCAGGCCTATAGTCCCAGCTTCTCAGGAGGCTCAGGCAGGAGAATCACTTGAACCTGGGAGGCAGAAGTTACAGTGAGCCGAGATCGCACCACTGCACTCAAGCCTGGGTGACAGAGGGAGAATCCATCTAAAAAAAAAAAAAGCAAGCAAGAAAGAAATCTACTGTACTTTGGGTAGGCTATTATTTTCCTGATGTAATTATTCTCCTGACAGTTTTAGATAGCATACGGCTTTTGTCCTTCAACCTTCTACCATCTTCTTATGTGTAATGCCAAGTCGATGCTGGAGGAAGGGGAGCCATTCAATGACCATAAATTTGAAAGTAAAATTGCAAGAATGGTGGAATAGGAAATTAGAATGATATGAGTCTTTGAAAACTAACTTGAGGAGCATGACCAGCTCTGAGCTATCGCTAAATTTCTTATTTCTTGAGAAAAATGTAATTCTCTTACTAAGCCACTCTGGTTGATTTTCCATAACATCCAGCTGATCTCATTTCCAGCTGACATAATGATATAAGGAACAATTTACCAGGAAGATATAATGACCCTGAACCAGCATGTATTTGCAAGAAAGAGAAATCAACAAATTCACAATCATGGAGGGAAATTATAATACACTTCTTTCTGTAAACGATAACCGAGGCAGACAAAATATGTAAGAATATAGATCATTTGAACAACACAATTAACAAGCTTCATCTAAGGAATGCATATGGAACCCTGAATTCAACAGGAGAGAATACATCTTTTTAGGGAACCATGGAACAGTTATAAAAGTTGACTATATGCAAGGCTACAAAGTAAGTCTCTGTTAATCCAAATAACTGGTATTCTTCAGAGAATGTTCTATAACTAAATTTCACTATGAGTATAAGGCAAAGATAAAATGTCAAAGAAGTCCACAGATTTGGAAGTTCAAAAACACACTTCTAAATTACCAGTTAAAACAAGGATTATGATGAGAATTAGGAGCTACTCAGAACTGATGACCTACAAGATGCAATAAAAGACCACCTCAAAAAGTTGGAAAAAATACTGAACCACACCAAAAAACAAAAGTCAAAACATAATATAAGGAGGAAATATAAAAAAGAAAAAGAAAAGATAATGCCAAAAGCTGATTTTAAAATTAGTTATGTCCTTGATCAAATGAATCAAGAAAAAAAGAGATAAAGAAAAAAATGTTACAAGTGAAAAAGAAGCCATAACTATGTGTATATCAGGAACTTTTAGAAATGGTAGAGAATACTATGACCAACTTTATACCAAGAAATTTGAAGACTTAATTAAATGGAAAATCATCTAGAAAAAAAACAATTACCAATGTCAGAATCAAGAATAGATAACTTGAAAACATTATAACTATTAGATCAATCAAATCAGTTATTTAAAGCCCACCTCAAAAAGCCCACTAAGACAGATAATTTTGCAGGCAATTTATACCAAATCTTCAAGGAGCCAGTATTCTCTATCTTACATAAATTTTTCTAGAGGAAAGATTTTAAAAAGGAATTTTCTCTAATTCATTTTATGAAGCTAGTGTAACTTTGATATCATAACCAGACATGAACAGTACAAGAGAGGAAAATTATAGGCCAATTGCCTTTATGAATAAAGCTACAAAAATCTAAGGAAATTAGAAGTAAGCAAAATGAAGCAATATATGGAAAAAATAATAAATCATGACAAAGTAGGGTTTATTATCACCGTTCAAGGATGACTTAACATTAGACAATCTAATATTGTATTCTACCACAAAGCATAATGGAAATGGAAAATGTAAAACAATATTATCTTCTCATTAGGTATTTTAAAAACATGAAAATGTAACACTCATTCAAGAGATATATATTTTGCAAGCTATAAATATTAAATCTGATAAAACATGTTCATCAAACATTCACCAAAAACATCATTCTTAATGATGAAACACTAGAAGCATCCCTTTAAGAACAAGACAAGAATACTTTCTTGCCTCATTTCTGTATTATAGTGTACAGGAGGACCTAACAGTGCCCTACTTAAGAAAAATAATAATCAGCTGGAAGACTAAAGAGAAAAAAAATTGTGTTTTGTTAAAAATGACAATGTTAAGAGAATCTGCAAACTAATTTAATAACCAAATATAAAAACTTCCCAGATATACAATCGATTTTCAAAAACCAATAGCATTTTTGTTCACTGGCCAAAAGAAAGAAAAATGTAACCTTAGAAGAAGATAGGATCTATGCATCAAAAACTATGTTGTACTGATAAATACATCTAAAAAAACCTACAAATGATTTTAAGAAGACCATTATTATTGAATGACATAAAAGAATACCCTGTACAAAACAGTATTTGTCATTCTTTAGCCCTTTCTACACCATTTTCTTCTTCACAGTACTCATCATCTCTTAACATATATATTTTTTGTAATTATTTGTTTCCCCCTACCTTTTTATACTTTGTAGAGTATGAAGTCCTAAAAGCCAGTGCCTTTTCTGCTTTTATTCTCTGCTGCTTAACAGTTTACAGAATAATGCCTAGCACATATTATGGCTCAATAAATATTTTTAAATGAATTAACGAGCACCTGAATCAATGGAGAAATAAATTCTGTCTATAGACAAATAAAATCAATATTATAAAGTTGTGAATTATAGTCAAATTAATATATAAATGCAATATAATTTTAAAAATAAAAATGGTTAAATTGGTTTTCATAGAGTTGGATTAGCTGATTCTAAAACTCTTAAGGAATAATGAAGGGCTAACAATAGTCAATCCATGTAAGAGGGAGGAGAGGAAAGTTGAGTAGGAAATTTAAGCTGGGAGTTGAGTGAGAGACGATTCATGCTAGAAGGTTCAACAATAACTAATATAATTAGTATTATATTGATGGAATTGATGGAGTATAAACTGATGGAACAGAAAAGAATGTCCAGAGAAACACAAATGCATATCTGGAAGCTTACTTCACAATGTTTTGCTATCTTTAGGACTCTCTTAGAGAAGCTTGGGCCCAGTTACTGCAGGTTCATCTGCATTACCATCTTTGAGGAGACATTTAGTAATACCCGCAACTTAAAAAAATATATCAGGTTTTAAAGACCAGTGTAAAATTAGTATTAATTTTGTCTTATGCTTTATTTGTATCATGTTTTTCCAACCACATATTGCCTCTCTTTTGCTATTCTATCAAGGTAAGAATGATATTAACTAGTCCTTGACAATTTCTAAAGACACTGTCTTTTTATATAATAGATAGAGGGTTATTTTTTAGATGCAAATAGAATCATGTCGCTCTCTTCCTAAAAATCCTTCAGTAGGTTTCCATTGTGGTTTAGGGGATAAAGATCTCAAATACTTAACATGGCTTCCTTTTTCATTGTGAAATTCTGTTTGCACAATTTCTCTTTGGTCTTCTTCCTCTGGTACTTTCTATTCATACTTTGGCCTCAGCATAAATGCTAGTTCTTTGGGAAAACTTTCCCTGACTCTTCATACCAGATTTTACTCCTTTGGTTCAGGTTCCTTGACTATCTTGTATTTTTTCTTGCAAGACTTCTCACTATTTTAATTAAATAACAATCTGTGTAATCATTTGCTTAAGGTCCACCATTCTCCTAGTTGAAACACCATGAAGGTAGAGAACCCAGAACATAGCACTGCAATGCCTGGTACATAGTAACAGTTCAGTGTAGAGTTGTAGAGTGCATAAATTTGCATGTTCAATATTACAATACGACTAGAAAAGGTGAAATAAAAAATAACTATATTCCAAATAACAGAACCTGTAAGTGAAGCTGCTATCACTGATGATCAAAATTACTTTTAATTGCATCTACTGTAAAATATGACAGTTGTCTCCAAAGGACTCATAAAGTTCAAAAAGTGGCTTTTGTTACTATCTCAAGTGTTCTCAAGTCAGAAGTTTAAGTGATTAAATCACAAGAGGAAAGGAGCATCAGTGGAGTACAGCAGAGTAATGTGGAGCAGGGCATCTTCTCCTTCTTACTTCCTTGAGGGGGCTCACACTGCAGGGAGTCAAAGGAAGGTTGGGAGTAAGAGAACAGAACCAGCAGAAGGGCAAAACGCCCAAGCCAGGCACAGGTTGCTAAGGCTACAACCTTGATGCTAATTGCTCATAATTTAGAACACTGAAATACACAAGTCATTTCACCCAAGAGGCAATGTGGATGCTCAATGTCAGCATTTCAAAGAAGGTATTGAAATTAAATTTTGAAAACCAGAAAAACGACTCAAGTTTGAAAGTGCAAATGGTAGACTCATTAGTCTTTCCAGATAATTAGCTTCTTGGAACTGCTTCTTCCATCCTTTGATGGGATCATCACCATTTTTTGACTGTAATTAGAGTGACCAATCTCAGCTCCTGGACAAGGTTAAATATATTATCAGTTGTCTCATCCTAGACCTAAAACAGAGGAGCAGAAAAGAAACTGTCATCCCTTTGGAATGATTTAGGAGGGATTCCTAATGAAATGAAAGCCAAGGAAAATGCTTGAGTGTGGCCAATTAGGTTCAAATGAGAAACATCCCATGAGCTCCAACTTTGGGCGAGGGCCTGGGCCAGGCTCACTGTGGTAGACACAAGAAAATCAGGAAAGGACTGGGCCACCAAGGAGCTCCTGGTATAATTGGGAGCAAAGACACAGCAAGAGAAATGCAAACAGTACCACTGTGGATCGGTTATGAGAATCATGGAACTCCAATTCCAGCTCTAGGTGACTGTGAACAGTTCCACTTAACCTTGATAAGACTTCTTTTTCTCTGTCTATATATCCTTTGACCAGACTATCTCTAAGGTGAGTTCCATCAATCCCACTGTCGCTCCTTCTCTTTAACTTAGCAATAGCGTATAAGTGATGTTCCAAGGAAAGCAGCTGAGTATTTGTTTAATTGTCTAATCAATAGATCAGACAATAACTGCAGTACAAGCTTATTTAAGAAGGTGGAGTAACCTGCATCACATATATGTTTCTGTTCCTTCTAGCTGAGGAAGGCAGGAAAGGATTTAAGGGGAAGGTCAGATTTGAGTTGAGGCCAGAAAGATACTAGAAGAGACACTAGATACTAGAAGTAACAGAAGAAGTAAAAGATACTAGAAGTAACAGAAGAGATACTAGGGGAAGAGTATAAGGTAATTCCAACAGCATTTCCTTAATATTTTGTGTTGTGGTAAACACAGGAGGCCACATCTGTGGTGCACACTGGGGTAAACCCACCAGGTGAGGAGGTAAGGCTGGGAGTAAAGGGAGCCCACTTGGCCTTCCACAAAGCTGAGGGGAAATTTGTATTCAGCATGTCTGTAGGTCATCAGTGGCACACCTGTGTCCTGCAGCTGGCACTTGTGCCAGCTGGAAAACTACAATCCAGAAGTCTGATAGCAGGAAAGAGCATTCTGCTTATTTCAGATTTCTGGTGGAGTCAGGTGTAGAAGTGTGTAAGAAGAGTTGTAGGGAGAAAACCTGTGGAAACATATTTTTATCTTGGTTGTGGACCTTGAAAAAATAATAATTAACATATATTGAAAATCCCGTCTCTATTACAGGTACTAGTCCAAGCCATAATTCATTTCTTAAGTAACTTCATAGGTAAATTCAGGTATTAATATCTTTAGGTGAAAGCTGAAGCATAGAGAGAAACGGTACCATAGCATCTGTGGAGGGGTAGGCTGGGAGAGTATTCCTGAGAGGCAATGCCATCACTGTGGTTGGGAAGGTGATAGTGCCAAGTTAGATGACAAATATATTTCAACTGCCCCTACATCCCAAAAGCTGGCACTTCCAGCCTGAGAATGAACTGTAATGCATCAAGTTGGGCCTAACACATAAGAAATTTCTTGCAAAGAAGTAGCAGTGCATTATGCTGTAGAAAGAACAGATGAGCACACAATCAGTAGAGAGCATGGGACAAAAGAACCTGGAATTACTCAATTTACTTAGGAGCTTTTCAGAACTGAGGAGGGTCACGAGTCAGATTAAAGGAAGGAAGTCCAAGCCTTAGGACCTGGATTTCAACAGGAAAAGCCTTGGTGCAGCACCCCTCAGTGTATGTTCCCTACCTCAGACCTGTTTGTGGGGTGAGCGAGGGTAGGTAACAAGACTGGGGAAAAAGACAGATGTTGGTTCTGCCAGGGTTTGGACCATCAGATTCACTATGGCCTAAGCCTGCTCAAAATGGTCTACAGGTAAGTTTCATAGTTTATCATGAGACTGATGGAGAGCCAATGAAGTGCTGTAAGCAAGTTTTATGTGGATCACTATGGCTGGAATATAGGTAATGGACCAGAAAGGAGGCAAGGTGGTGGCTTAGACTGGTTGTGTCCAAAGAGGATTCATATGCCCCAGAGGTGTGGTGCTCTGGAATATGGTAAGGAAATCAAATAACTTTATCTTTGTTATTTTAAAAATAAAATAAAGTCTACTCAAACAGAATATAAAGATGGACACAGGTACCCTCTTTTGATTCTAATCAAATCATTAATTGAAATGTAATTCCAATTTCTATCATTACTATTAATGATTAACCATATTTGGTTCATATTGTTACTTGAGATATTTGCTAATTACAGTATAAAGCCATTACAATCAAGACAGTTCAGATACAATATTTCAAATATACAATATTTCATGTTTATCTTAGTAAAATTTTTGTGTATGTTTTTAACATGTTCATGAAAACTAGGCAAAGAGTACATGAATATAATTAATAAGAAAATATACATTTATTGGCAGTCAGTGTGTGCTCAAAATTTTTTATTAATAGAAGGGCAGTGAATCAGTCTGGATCCATTAAGGAGAGAGAAACTATCCAGTAATTCAAACAGGGAAAGTTTAATATAAATAAATACTCTAACAGAGGATTGAAGTAATGAAAGATAGGCTAGCAAGAAGTACAATGAACTCTAAAAACTATGGGATTAGCAGATATGAGGAGCAGAGCACTCAAGGAAGAGAAACACAGACCTTGTTAGAGAGGGCACAGAAACCCAAATTCTGCCTTCAAGGCTGAAAGCCAGACCTTGTTGGAGAGGGTGCAGCCATCATCACTCACTGAATGGCAGAGGAGTCAATGTGGTACTGCACCAGTAGAACTTACCAGAAATCTGCCATGTAGGTGCCAGAAAAAGCTGTTCATGGGAAAGTATCTCACCAAGGGGATGCCTGGGGAATCTGCTGCCCACTGGGTGCTGCTGATTGCTATGTACTTCAGGGGCTGAGTGTTGGAGAGGCCATGTGTGCTGTGGAGCCTTGCACAGAAGCGGCTGCTGCCCACATTGCAGGAAGCAGGTCCTGGGTGCTGGAGGAAGTGTGGAAGCCTCAGGGGAGGACACCAGGTTAGGAAGAAAAAAAACCCCTTCCTCTTGCAGTGCCTCTCCAGCGCTCTCTGCTGACAGAGCGTAACATTGTGCAGCGTGGTAAAAGAAGTGTATTTAAAGGTCCCAACTTGACTTTTCCAGAGCAGGAAATGAAGGGTGAATTTAAAGCTGAGAGAAGATAAATTTATAATTAGCACACGCATATCAAAAAACTGGGGGGCGCATACTCCATATATGGATATTTACTTACTTATAGGTTTTATACCTGTATAGAATTCTAATATTATGTATCTAATAAACATACACAAAAGTACCTGTACAGAATTCTAACATATGTATATAATAAACATATACAACAGATAAATAACAAAGATGAGAAAATATAAATAGAAGTCCAACTGTTTTATTCTTGCACCCAAGAGTATGTCATCCCATACCCCACTTTGAAGATCATTGCACCTAGTCAAAGCCATCAGGGACCAGTACCAAATGGCTTACTCTATGATCCCTTTCTCATCTTCCTAGCTCATAGTAATCTCTGTGTATTTCACATATTTGTATGCATTCTGCTCTGTGGTGCTACTTCAGCTTTTCATAGTTGTGTCTCATCTTCCTTAACAAGTGCAGGGAGCACATATCATTTTTTTTTTTTCTATTCTTCACAGGGTTAGGCACAAATTACACAGTCATCACAGATCTGTTGGTTCACTGACTATTTTAAAATAACATCAATATTTACCAATGCTTCATTTTTGTTATTCAGATCATAACCATCTAGAAGTATCATATATTTCTGAACTTTAAGCCATAGATCTGAGTCTTATTGTCATCCAGGGATACTAGGCAAGTGAGTAATAAAGCACATTCACTGATTTCAGTATTGAATGTCTACTGCACAACTTTCTGACTAGTCTACATAAACCCTCTATCAATCCCAGTGTAGATACTGGGGACAGATGTGCAAACCCACCTGCTTTGCTGGAGAGACATTTATCTCCTTTCCATCTCTGATGTGCCTAGACATCAGTTGCATAAAAACTCCTAAGATTCTACCCTTATATATGTTTACGCTTCTTCAAGTAGGAAAATGCCACTTCTTTTAAATTCATTTATGTAAGAAGTCAGTCTGAGGCAGACTACTCTACACTGGGTAAATTCTCATAGCACTTCACAAACACATATATTTCCCAAGTCCCTCAGGGATGTTCAGTTATCTGCTAAGCTAGTTGGGATTTGACTAAATAGTCACACAATTGCTCACCATCTGGGCCCTCCTCAGACCTAGACCTGCAAAGAAAAAGAAGGTCTGTTGGTCCCTTTGTGCCCTCCCACTCCCACACTGCCCCCATCACTCCTGTAGAGTTTTTTTTTTTTTTTCTGGAAAACATATTTGCAAGCCAATCACCAGCAGCTCACCCATACAACAGACTCTGAAATAAAGTGGTTGGTTACTCATTTTTTCCTTTCTTTCTCCTCACTCTCAGACCTGAGTGTCACACTCCTGGTGATGTCTATAAAATAGACAGAATCATCCTAGCCCTGGGGATCCAAATACCAGCATATCTTTCAAGTAAACTCACAGTCTGAGGTTACTTTGCTTACAAGAGAAGCAAAATGTTGACAAAACATGGCTTAGTCTCATCTCAAGTTTCTACTTCCATCTTCAGAATCGATGAGGATGCTGGAAAGTGCATCATTAATCCCATTACATCATCTTATTGAAAATGCTGGTATGGTGTTTATGAAAGGAAATGCTTTCTTTCCCCATAAAATCAATGATGACAGTGTAAGGCTCTAGGCAGGGAATGAGCAGTCTGGAGCTCCAGTCCCACACACAGCTGGCACATGGGGAGCCTGTAACTCAGGGTCTGCTCTCAAAAGTGGGCCAGCACTGCAATGCATCCCATATTAGGTGGCTGCCATCAGACAGGCTGCCCAAAGCCTCAGGGCCCTCTTGCACTGACTATGGGAGCTTGACCCCAGCTAGCCACATCCCTGGTCAATTAGCATGGATAGCAGACTCTTAAAAATGTAATCACTGCCCCAGATGACATGCGGATAATACTCTCCTTGTATAAAGACCTAGGGAATTACTGGGCTTTCAGTTTCTTTCCCCACCAAAGTTCATGATATTTAACCATTAAAAAATAGGCAATAAATACCACTTCATCTTTTTCAAGGAGGTTAAAAAAATCATTAAAAACAATTTTTTAAACCCTGGTTATTTATATAGAAGCAGGACTGTATCTGCTGGCCACTTTGATCTTGATTTTTTTTTAAAACAAAAATCATGATATCGTTTTTAAAAATCACTGATTTTGTTACCCTGATACTTACTCCATGCCTAATCTCACTCCGTAAGTGACCATCACTCACATGTAGGTTGAGAGTGAGCAATGGGGTCAGGGTCAAGAATCCACTACAAATAAGTGTTTTATACATTATTTAGAAATATATTTAAAGCTAAAAATTTACCTGTTTGCTTTTAGATAGTGTCAAAATGCACACAGCATTTATTTTCTTCCTCTCGCCCTACATCATGTCTTCTGGAAAAATCATGCTCTCAGGTTTAAGTTGATGGTGGTGGCAATAGCAATGCCAGTCACCAAAGGAGGAGCTGTGGCAGTAGGCACTGAGAGGAGAAGAGACTGGACTTGAAAGAAGAGAGAATGAGCCCTAACATAAGCCTTGAGATATGGAAGATGAAGGAAAGTGAGCCCAGGCCCCAGGGCTGCATTTTGGAGGTGTATATCTATGAGGCAGACAGGCTGAGACATAGGAAAGAGGGAATAAAAACATGCGGCCTGCAGGGCAGATCAATGCATGTAGGCAGCTCAGGTAGGAGGCAACTTTGGCCACTCTTCAAACTGATGTTATTTAAATAGCTGTTTGGTGTTTATGAGAAGTTGGCTGCTCTGCTGGGTAGAGACAGAGGGTTGTTGGAGACAGTGCTAGTCTTTCCTCTACCACCCAAATAGCTCAAGCTTGAAGCCTACAGTTGCCTGGACCTCCACCTTCAGAAGACATGTTACTGAGCATATACTACAACTTGAGCTATTTGGGAATGTCATCAGTCCTTCAGGTATTATTTCCAACTATATGTAATGTTCTCCCAGAAAGAAATACAGATTAATAAGTTCCTCCACCTCAATGTTTTAGTACCCTGTACTGATTAGTTCTCTGGAAACCTGTCTGGCCAGCCTGTTCCTTATTCAGGCTCTGATGTATCATCTATTCAGCAAAAATTATACTGGGGAGAGAGGCATCCTGTGTGTCCCCACTGGCATCAGTGACTCACAGGATAGAGTGTGATGAAAACAGCAGAATGCCAGTGTTTCTGAAGTGTGCTGGATTCAAATCCTGATACAAACTCATTTTTATTCCAGAGTTGATGAAAGCATTGTTCAGAATCTATTTTTATACCAAGATGGATATTTTGAAGTATAGTATGATGGGGAAAACTGAGTTTTGGAACACAGGCTTTAAATAGACTTACATTCAAATGCTATCCCACCTTTAACACTTGTGTGACCTTAGGCAAGTAATGAGCCCTTCTATACCTCAATTTTCTATTCTGTAAGATGAGCATGATAGCTATTTCACTTTTTTGACAATTAAGTGGGAAACGTAAAAGCACTGGAACTAGAGTCTGGCATATAGGCAATGTGCATGCCTCCTGAGCCCTCTTTCTTCTCCTGCAGAACCTGGCTGGGAATCCAGCCTTCAGCAGGCTCTGAGAGTCTGATGGGTTCACCCACAGTGCAACTGTTCCTTGACTACTTTGATAATTTTCAGAAAAGAAAAGGTTTATTTAAATTCAATTTTTTTGTTTTGTTTTTTTCCCATGGGTGCGTTCAGTATCCAGGAGAGAACTTTGCCTGCAGGCAGTGAGAATTAGGGGAAGACAGGGAAATGAAATGTGTGAATTTGTTAGGACAGATGGTGGTAGGGTGATATGCCTGGGCTCTGCGAAGCTGAGGGAAGCCCAGCCCTTGCTGCATGAAGTCTCTTCTAAAATGAGCAGGAGTTTCCTGCAGGAATATTACCCCCACCCCCCACTCCCCCGACTGGAGGCAGGGGCAACTCTATGTATTTGGGCCTGGCCCTCCTCTGTTGTCTCCAAGTCTTATTTGCCCTCTGGTAGAGAGTTTTCATGGTGTGTGTGTGTGTGTGTGTGTGTGTGTGTGTGAGAGACTGTGTGTGTGTGTGTGTTGTGTGTGGGTGTGTATTTATTGTGGTAAAATGGATATCTTAAAATTGATCATTTTAACCATGTGTAAGTACACAATTCAGTGGCTATTAAGTACATTCACTGTGTCGTGCAACCATCTCTGCTGTCTATCTCCAGAATGCTGGCATAACCCCAAATAGACACTCTGTATCCATTAAACAATTTCCCCTCCCCACAGCCCCTGGCAACCCTCGTAGAGTTCTTTAATCCCCAGTAAAGAAGGTAAGTGGCTCTGACAGCGAGCAGGAGCCCACTTGAAATCTCCTATTCCAAACCTACTTCTGAGTTTTATGACTCCTTTGGAAGCCACTCCCTAAAAGCTGCGGGGAGCTCCAAAGCACACCTGGGTGTGTAGCCCCTCTGCCTGAGAGCCCAGCAGTACACCTCTCCTCCCACCCCATCCCGCCCTAGCTGTGGCCCTGCAACCTCCTCAGCGTGGGAATTCAGCTTTCTTTTCTCTCTCCAGGATCAGTCACACCTCCCTCAGCTATTTCTATAACTGCTAGAATGGAGAAATGCAGAGAGCAGAGCCAGGATAAGGGTCTCATGCCCATGACTGGATATCAAATCCAACAGACAGTAAAAGACAAACCCATCTTAAAAAAGGATTAGCTCAATTCCTAAAATCCACCCATCCACACTTTGAAAACACAGAAGGATTCTCTTCTGCTAAAAGAAAGAAAAAAGGAAAAAAAAATAGGAGGTCTGATGGCTCTGATACCTGGAAGGGATTAAATGCTAAAAATAGCCTAAGGTATTGAGAATGCTGAGGGAGTGCTCAGTTCATGAAGCTGAGGGCAGTAAAATCTGCTATTAAATGCTAACAAGAGAGGAGTTCTTACAGAATGTTCAGGATTTGTGAGTCACTGGGACCTTCCGCCATTAAATATAAAGCAATATTCTTTAATATCAGCAGGATTACAGATCTTGCTGTCCAACCCAGTGTTAAGAAAGCACTACATGCCCAGTAGAGGATGTAAGCTGATCTGAAATGATGGAAATGAAAGATGGATTAGATTCTCTATGCCTCCCTGTTTTGAGTGAAGCCATGCTGATGGCCAGGTGACATTTGCAGGGCCATCTGGTGACATTTCTTTTTGGGAACAGATTAATAGAGACTGAGCAGGGGGGTCGAGTTGGTACAGGGGCCAACACAAGATTCTCAGGTGGCTTCCTGGAGTTGTGTATGTTTCTGAAGGGGGAGGTCCTGTATTTTTTCTATGAGAATGTGGCCAAACTATAATTGGCAAACATCGCATGATCTGATGGGGGACTCCTTCTGTGCAGAAAGAGCTCCTTTAAATTCTGAAAGTATGAATTAATATGAAACCCAGGTATTAAGGAAAGTCCCTTGTTAGGAAAGGATATCTCCCCCTACCCTTCACTCCTCCAGGAACAGAGGGAAATAAATGCAGCTCGAGCGGAGTCACTGCTTCATGGAATTGCTTCCTGCTCTGATGCCCAGACTTAGCCTTCTGCCAGCCTGTGGGTTTTTCCTTCAGTTTCCATGGGCATCCCAGTGCTAGCACGGAGCCTGTATGCTGAAAGGACAAATGCTTTAGGAGGCCTGGGACCACTCTCTTATGCTCTGCCCTCACTCAGTTCTTGATCCCTGTCTCAATCTGGCAAGACTCCAAAATTCCCCATTCTGCTTCCCACTCCCTCAAAAAGCTGATGGCCACAGGCTGTTGTGGAAGAAGCAGAAACCTTTCCCTGTAGGCCTAGGTAGAAGCACATATCTACAACCTTCCTAACTCCCCAGTTCCCTCAGCATGCTTATTTGAGAGATGCCAGCCCCAAGATTCCTGAAGTTGCATATAAAACTTCCCCAGGCTTTGACTGAAATATTTTGATAAAAAACGGTTTGAAAGCAGTGTTGGTTAATTGATAAGTCCCAGTTTCTCTTCTGGGCAAACTGACTGTGACCCCTCAGCCTCCAAAGAGAGAAGAGAGAGAAGCTTCCTTTGAAGGCTGCGCACTGCATTTTTGCTTGTTCAGGGATGTCTGGTTAGCAGGGAAGCCCTAATCTCTGCAAACATGGACAAAGGGAATGAAGTCCTGTTCAGGAACAGGGGCCCCACCCACCTGCAGAAAGGGTCCTTTGAGACACAAAACTTTGTGTTCAGTTTCTTTACTTAAATAAATTACAGCAAAGAAACAGGCAAAATAGTGTCACAACCATATATAAATTGCAAGTGAAGAACCGTGTACGGAGATTATACAGGAAAGACATAGCAAACCTTAACAGTGGTTACTTTAGGGCAGAGGGATTGTAGGTGACATTGTATCAGGATTATCTGCTCTTCTATTTTCATTCAAATTTTCTCTATTAAGCAGACAGATTACATAATAAAGGAAAATCCAATCAATTATTTTTGAAAAGTAAAACATATTTTAAAATGTAAAAAGGACCCAAGTTAAAGTGAGACTGATTTTGTAGTTACTATAAAAGAAATAATCAGACCAGTACACACCAAAGGACCACAAGCTCCCTGAAGGCAGAGGCTCTTTCTTATGCTCCGCACATAGCCCTGTCTCTTACCTCATAGAAAAGACAGACATCAGAGGGGCTACATTGACTTCTTGCCTTTGGATTCATAGATATAACTGCACTTGCATTATTCCCCTCCCTCCCCCGTGACAAAGGAAGAAGAGTTGTATCAAAAGCAAATCCGCCAGCTCTATTCTGGGTCCCATCCACTCTCACCATCCAACGGGGCCTCAGCCACAGGACCCCCCTCTGCTGCTCATCCTCTCTTTCTTGCATCTTCAGGCTTCCCCACTATATGGGCTCTTATCTGTCAGTATTTAAATGATCTACTTTCTCCCATTTTGAAAAATTCCTTCCCAATTTCAGTCCTCCTCTTTCCCTTTTGCAGACAAATGTGCCACGGAGCTATTTAAACATGCTGCCTCCTATTCTCGTCATTTGCTTTCCAGTCTACTCTGTTCCAGCTTTGGCCCTTACTGCTCTATGGAAAGTTCCCTTACTGGAGCCACTTACTTTCCTGTCACAGAATCCAGCGAGCTCTTTTCAGCCCTTTCTTCACCGACCTCAACACAGCTTTGTCACTCAGTCAGAGTGACTCTGACCACTCTTGGTTCCTTGAAACATTCTTCCAGTGACTTCCATGATACAATCAACCAGTTTTCCTTTCATCTCTTTGGCTATCTCTCTTCAGGTTAAGGTCTCCTTCTCCATCTAAAGTCTAAACATTAGTATTCTTCAAAAACTAACCCAAGTCCTCTTATCACTCCACACTCTGTTATTAAAGACCTTCATCAACCTCTGTTATTCGAATACCATAAACAGGATATCTTGACAATTTGTAAATTCATATTTCCAACTCAGACCCTGCTTCTGAGCTCCAGCCTAGTCTATACAACTGGTTTGTGATTTTTTAAACTTGAATGTTTCACAGGTAGCACAAACTGAATACGTTAAAAATGGAACACGTGATCTTACTTACACCAAAATATAGCCTATTCTTCTAATATTTCCCTTCTCAATAAATGCCAACATCTTCCTTGAGTTTGCTCATGCTGAAAACCAGAAAATCATCCATCTTTGACCACTCTCTTTCTTCAATTCTCACAGAAAATCAATCACTTCTGACAATGATGGAGAGGCAGGAAATGAATTTACTCTCACATCTTAAACAACTAAAAATCTGGACAAAATATGTGAAACAATGATTGGACATCAGGTAATGAAGATATGTGATCCTTGAGTGACAGGAAACAAATGAGAGGCAAGAACTAAAACTGCCCATGTCACTACCTGGAAAGAGTTTCAAAGACACAGTACAGACAGGTGAAAACCCAGGCAGAGCCTAATGGGCTCCCTCAGTTGAGGAAATGGACTTGGGAGTCTGGAGAGGCTATCCCAGCTAGAATTCACAGGGTAGAGTACTAGAGAAGAGAATGATAAACAATGAGAGAGCTCAAGAGACCTGTCCTAGAAGATTGCTGAGGGAAGGTAAAGACAGTGCAGTAAATGGAGAGATATACACTGTGATGGGAAGACTATTTTTAAGATTTCTATTATTTCCAAAGCGATTCTGTATTTAATGCAACTCCAATAAAAATTCAAGTGTGTGTGTGTGTTTCTCTGTGTGTAAAATGATAAGGTGATTATAAAATTCATATGGAAATGCAAAAGACCTAGACAACCAAAACAACTTTGAAAAAGTAGGGCAAAGTTGCAGCACTTACACTATTTTATTTCATGATTAATAAATATGCAATCAAGACAGTGTGATATTGGAGTAAAGCTAGACAAATAGAACAATGGAAAAGAATAGAGAGTCCAGAATAGACTCATATACATGATCAGTTATTTTCTTCAAAGGTGCAAAAGGCAATTATGTAGACAAAATATAGACTTTTCAACAAATGGTGCTGGAACAATTTTACAGCATACACACACATACATCATTCACAAAAAAGAACTTCAAACCATATCATATCTTACATAAAGATTAACTCAAAATGGATTGTAGTTATAAATGATAGAGCCAAAATGACAGAACTTCTAGAGTAAAACAGCAAAAAATAGTACTGTATAAATTTGGATTAGGCCAAGATTTCTTTGACACACTACTGAAATCATACCCTATAAAACATGAAATTGAGTAAATGGACTCAAACAGACTTATGAACATCTCTCTTTCAAAATAAAATGTTAAGAGAATAAAAAAAAACAAGTCATAGCTTGGGAGAAAATATTCACATATCATATATTTGATAAAGGGCTTGCATCCAAAATATTTTAAAAGCTCTCACAACTCAATAAAAAGAAAGGAAAAAAAAGATGGGGGGGTTCAGGAAGAAAGACTAGGGGAACTGGGCTGTGTGCCTCCTCCTGGTGGAAATTAATGAGGAATGTGACAAAAAAGAAGGAAATAATCAAGTGTGGAAGTGTTCACAATAGAAAGCTTCTCTTCCCCTCTTCTGCCATAAAGACTGCTATAGTTTGGCTGTGTCCCCACCCAAATCTCATCTTAAATTGTAGCTCCAATAATTCCCATGTGTTGTAGGAGGGACTTGGTAGGAGATAATTGAATCATGAGGACAGTTTCCATCATACTGTTCTTGTGGTAGTGAATATGTCTCATGAGATATGAATTTTTTGTTGTTATCTGTTTGTTTGCTTTGAGACAGAGTCTTTTCTTGTTGCACAGGCTGGAGTGCAATGATGATCTCAGCTTACTGCAACCTCCACCTCCTGAGTTCAAGTGATTCTCCTGCCTCAGCCTCCTGAGTAGCTGGGATTACAGGTGCCTGCCGCCATACCCAGCTAATTTTTGTATTTTTAGTAGGGACAGGGTTTTGCCATCCTGACCTCATGTGATCTGCCCACCTCGGCCTCCCATGAGATATGATGTTTTTATAAGGGGTTTCCTCTTTCACTTGGCTCTCATTCTATCTTTCCTGCCACCGTGTAAGACATGCCATTTACCTTCCACCACAATTGTGAGGCCTCCCCAGCCATGTGGAACTATGAGTCTACTAAACCTCTTTTTCTTTATAAATCACCCAGTCTCGGGTGTGTCTTTATCAACAGTGTGAAAACAAACAAATATAGTAAGTTGGTACTGGGAGTGGGGCACTGCTATAATGATACATGAAAATGTGGATGCGACTTTGGAACTGGGTAACAGGCAGAGATCGGAACAATTTGGAGGGCTCAGAAGAAGACAGGAGACTGTGGGAAAATTGGAACTCCCTAGAGACTTGTTGAATGGCTTTGACCAAAATGCTGATGATGATATGGACAATTAAATCCACACTGAAGTGGTCTCAGATGAAGATGAGGAACTTGTTGGGAACTACAGTAAAGGTGACTCTTGCTATGTTTTAGCAAATAAACTGGCTGCATTTTGACCCTGTTCTAGAGATTTATGGAACTTTGAACTTAAGGGAGATGATTTAGGGTGTCTGGCAGAAGAAATTTCTAAGCAGCTAAGCATTCAATAGGTGACTCAGGTTCTGTAAAAGCATTCAGTTTTAAAAGGGAAACAGCATAAAAATTTGGAAAATTTGCAGTCCGACCATGCAATAGAGAAGAAAAACCCATTTTCTAAGGAGATATTCAAGACTGCTGCAGAAATTTGCATAAGTAACAAGGAGCTGAATGTTAATCACCAAGACATGGGGAAAATGTCTCCAGGGCATATCAGAGACCCTTGCAGCAGCCCCTCCCATCACAAACCTAGAGGCCTAGGAGGAAAAAATGGTTTCGTGGGCCAGGTCCAGGGTACCCATATTGTGTGCAGCCTAGAGACTTGGTGTCATACATCCCAGATGCTCTAGCAATGGCTAAAAGGGGCCAAGGTACAGCTTGAGCCATGGCTTCAAAGGGTGCAATCCCTAAGCCTTGGCAAAGCTGTTAAACCTGTAGGTGCACAGAAGTCAAGAAATGAGATTTGAGAACCTATGTCTAGATTTTAGAGGATGTATGGAAATGTCTGGATCTCTAGGCAGATTTTGCTGCAGGGCTGGGGCCCTAATGGAGAAGATTTGCTAGGGCAGTGTAGAAGGGAAATGTGGAGTTAAAGCCTCCACACAGAGTCCCCACTGGGGCACTGCCTAGTGGAGCTGTTAGAAGAGGGCCACCATTCTCCAGACCCGAGAATGGTAGATCCACTGACAGCTTGCACTGTGTACCTGAAAAGGCTGCAGACACTCAATACCAGCCCATGAAAGCAGTTGGGGGAAGGGCTGTACCCTGCAAAGCCACAGGGGCAGAGCTGCCCAAGACCACGGGAAACCACTTCTTGCATTAGTGTAACCTGGATTTGAGACATGGAATCAAAGGAGATCATTTTGGAGCTTTAAGATTTGACTGCCTTGCTGGATTTCAGACTTGCATGGGGCCTTTAGCCCCTTTGTTTTAGCCAATTTATCCCATTTGGAATGGGTGTATTTATCCAATGCCTATACCCTCATTGTATCTAGGAAGTAACTAATTTGCTTTTGATTTTACAGGCTCATAGGCCTATTGCCTTGTCTCAGATGAGACTTTGGACTATGGACTTTTGAGTTAATGCTAAAATGAGTTAAGACTTTGGGGGACTTTTGGTAAGGCATGATTGGATTTAAAATGTGAGGATATGAGATTTGGAAGGGCTCAGGGGTAGAATGATATGGTTTGGCTCTGCATCCCCTCTCAAATCTCATCTTGAATTACAGCTCCCATAATTTCCATGTTGTGGGAGAGAACTGGTGGGAGATAACTGAATCACAGGGCAGTTTTCCCCAGACTGTTCTCATAGTAGTGAATAAATCTCATGAGATCTGATGTTTTAAGAAGTTTCCCCTTTCACTTGGCTCTCATTCTCTTTTGCCTGCCATCATGTAAGCCATGCCTTTTGCCTTCCACCATGATTGTGAGGCCTTGCCAACCATGTGGAACTGTGAGCCTATTAAACCCTTTTCTTTATAAATTACCCAGTCTTGGGTATGTCTTTATCAGCAGCATGAAAATGAAATAATACAAAGACTGACTGCTGCTTACAAATAGGACTGATATGTGAGTCATATCGGTATGATTACACATATGATTATAAAACCAACTTCACAATACCAACTCAGTCTCATGAAAGCTGTCTTAGTCCATTTTCATACTGCTATGAAGAAATATCTGAGACTGGGTAATTTATAAAAAAAAGAGGTTTAATGGACTCACAGTTCCACATGGCTGAGGAGGCCTCACAATCTGGCAGGTGAAGGAGGAGCAAAGGCATTTCTTATGTGGCAGCAGGTAAGACAGTGTGTGCAGGGGAACTGCCCTTTATAAAACCAGTAGATCTCATGAGACTTATTCACTATCATGAGAACAGCATGGGAAAAACCCATCCCCATGATTCAATTACCTCCCACCAGGTCCCTCCCACAACACATGGGGATTATGGGAGCTACAATTCAAGATGAGATTTGGGTGGACACAACCAACCCCTATCAGAAGCATCTGCCAGTAGCCCTTACATCCTGTGCCTAAATACAAGATTGATGTTTTCCAACTCAAAGAAGTCTGAGGTGACTAGGGACTGGAGTAGTCCTCCAGTACAGCACAGCAACTCTATGAAGAAGCAGCCAGATTGCTTTTTCACGCAGGTCCAGGATCCCATTTCTCCTCACTGGGTGGAATCTCCCAGCTGAGCTCTACAAGCATTCCTGCTGGTGTTTTCCAGCCAGTAGCAGCTTCAAACTTCCCTGGGACAGAGCTCCCAGAGGTAGGGACAAACCATGATCTTTGCTGTTTCGTAACCTTCGCTGTTGATACCTTCAGGTGATGGAAAATCCAAGGTGAATAGGGACTGGAGCAGACCCCCCAGCGCACTTCAGCAGCCCTATGAAAAAGTGGCCAGACTGTTTTTAATGTGGGTCCTTAATCCTGTATCTCCTCACTGGATAGGTCTTTCCGGGTTGGGACTCCACTGTCTGCTACTGGGGCTATTGAGTCAGTAACAGCTCTGCAATTGCCTGGGACAGAACTCCCAGTGGGAAGGGTGGATTACCACCTTTGCTGTCTTGTAGCCTTCACCCTTGCTGTCTCCAGGCTCTAGAGAGTCTGCAGGGACCAGAGGTTGGTTCAGACCCCCCAGTAAAGAGCACCCACCTCACAGAAAAGTGACTGGATTGTTCTCCATACAGGTCCTGGTCCTCACTTATTCTCACTGGGTGGGCCACTTGATCTTAAACACTAGTACAACCACCCTGCTCCTGCCTGACCACTTTAATCAGAAGCAGCCCAGCAGTTAAAGGAATACCCATATGCAGAAATGAGAAAGAACTCCAACAACTCCAATGATCAGATTGTCTTATAGCCTCCGAATTACTGTACTGGTTCTTTAACAAGGGTTCTTAACAAAGTTTAGTTGTTTGAAATGACAGAAATAGAATTCAGAATATAGACAGGAACAAAGATCATCAAAATTCAGGAGAAAGGCAAAACTCATCTCAAGAAAACTAAGAATCACAAGAAAATGATTCAGGGGCTGACCGACAAAATAGGCAGTATAAAAGAGAACCTAACTCATCTGATAGAGCTACAAAACACATTACAAGAATTTCACGATACAATTGCAAGTATTAACAGCAGAATAGACCAAGCTAAAGAAGGACTCTCAGAACTTGAAGACTGGCTTTATGAAATAAAGCAGTCAGACAAAAATAAAGAAAAAAGAATGAAAAGAAACAAACAAAACCTCTGAGAAATATGGGATTATGCAAAGAGGCCAAATCTATTAATCACTGTCATCCCTGAAAGGGAAGAGGAGAAAGCAAACAACTTGGAAAACATATTTCAGGGTATTGTCCATGAAAACTTCCCTAACATTCTTAGAAAGGCCAACAGTCAAATTCTGAAAACACAGAAACTCCCTGCAAGATTCTACACAAGAAGATCATCTCCAAGACACATTATCAGATTTTTCCAAGGTTAAAATGAAAGAAAGAATGTTAAAGGCAGCTAGAGAGAAAGGGCTAGTTACCTATAAAGGGAACATCATCAGGCTAACAGCAAACTTCTCAGCAGAAACCCTATAAACCAGAAGAGACTGGGGGGGGCCTATATTCAAAGTTCTATAAGAAAAAAATCTTCAACAAAAAATATCTTTCACCAACCAAACTAAGGTTCCCTAGTAAAGGATAAATAAGATCCTTTTCAGACAGCAAATGCTGAGGGAGTTGTTAATCACCAGACCTGCCTTACAACAGATCTTGAAAGGAACACTAAATACAGAAAGGAAAGACTGTTACCAGCCAATACAAAAACATACTTAAGTATATAGACCAGAGACATTAAAAAGCAATCACACAAACAAGCTGGCAAAATAACCAGCTAACAACACAATGACATGATCAAATGCACATATATCAATATTAACCTTGAATGTAAATGGATTACATGCCCCAAGAGCCAGTACAGCAAAGACAATTATAAGCAAAAAGAACAAACCTGGAGGCATCACGCTACCTGACTTCAAACTGTACTGTAAGGCTACAGTAACCAAAACAGCATGACGCTGGTACCAAAACAGATATACAGAACAATGGAACAGAACAGAGGCCTCAGAAATAACACCACACATCCACAACCATCTGATATTTGACAAACCTGACAAAAACAAGCAATAGGGAAAGGATTCCCTATTTAATAAACGGTGTTGAGAAAACTGGCTAGCCATAGGCAGAAAGCAGAAACTGGACCCGTTCCTTATACTTATACAAAAATCAACTCAAGATAGAATAAAGACTTAAACATAAGACCTAAAGCCATAAAAACCCTAGAAGAAAACCTAGGCAATACCATTCAGCACATAGATATGGGCAAAGACTACATGATTGAAATGCTAAAAGCAATGGTAACAAAAGCCAAAATTGTCAAATGGGACCTAATTAAACTAAAGAACTTCTGCACAGCAAAAGAAACTATCATCAGAGTGAACAGACAACCTACAGGATGGGAGAAAATTTTTGCAGTCTATTTATCTGACAAAGGACTAATATCCAGAATCTACAAAGAACTTAAACACATTTACAAGAAAAAACAAACAACCCCATCCAACAGTGGGCAAAGGATATGAACAGACACTTCTCAAAAGAAGACATTTATGCAGCCAACAAACATATGGAGAAAAGTTCATCATCACTGGTTGTTAGATAAATGCAAATCAAAACCATAATGAGATATCATTTCATGTCAGAATGATAATCATTAAAAAGTCAGGGAACAACAGATACTGGAGAGGATATGGAGAAATAGGAACACTTTTACACCGTTTGTGGGAGTGTAAATTAGTTCAATCACTGTGGAAGACAGTGTGGTGATTCCTCAAGGATCTAGAACCAGAAATACCATTTGACCCAGCAACTGCATTAGTGGTTATATACCCAAAGGATTATAAATCATTCTACTATAAAGACACATGCACATGTATGTTTATTGCAGCACTGTTCACAATAGCAAAGACTTGGAGCCAACCCAAGCGCCCATCAATGATAGACTGGATAAAGAATACATGGCACATATACACCATGGAATACTATGCCATAAAGAAGAATGAGTCTGTGTCCTTTGCAGGGACATGGATGAAGCTAGAAACCATCATTCTCAGCAAACTAACATAAGAACAGAAAACCAAACACTGCATGTTCTCACTCATAAGTGGGAGTTGAACAATGAAAACATATGGACACAGGGAGGGGAACATCACATATCAGGCCTGTCGGGGGGCAGGGTTAAGGGGAGGGATAGCATTAGGAGAAATATCTAATGTAGATGACGGGTTGATGGGTGCAGCAAACCACCATGGCACGTGCATACTTATATAACAAACCTGGATGTTCTGCATGTGTGTCTCAGAACTTAAAGTATAATAATAATAATTAAAAAATAAATAAAAAGCACAGAATAGCATACTGGATAAAAAAGCATGACCCAAGGGCATGCTGTCTTCAAGAGACCTATTTCACATGCAATGAGCCCCATAGGCTCAAAATAAAGGAATCAAGAAATCTACAAGAAAATGGAAATCAGAAAAAAGCAGAGGTTGCAATCCTAATTTCAGACAAAACATGTTTTAAACCAACCAAGATCAAACAAACAAAGAAGCCCAAAGAAGGTCATTACATAATGATAAAAGAGCTCAATTCCACAAGACCTAATTATTCTAAATATATATGCGTCTGATACAGGAGCACCCAGACTCATAAAGCAAAATCTTAGAGATCTACAAAGAGAGTTAGACTCCCACACAATAATAGTGGGAGACATAAACACCCCACTGACATCACTGACATTATTAGACAGGTCATTGAGGTAGGAAATTAACAAAGATATTCAGAACCTGAACTCAATATTGGAACAAATGGACCTGACAGAAATCTACAGAACTTTCTATCCCCCCAAAAACAGGATTTATATTCTTCTCATCACTACATGGCTCATATTCAAATTGAGCACACAATCAGATATAAAACAATCCTTAGCAAATGCAAAAGAACTAAAATCATATCAATCACACTCTCAGACCATAGCACAATAAAAATAGAAATCAAGACTAAAAAAAAAATCACTCAAAACCATGCAATTACATGGAAATTAAACCACCCATCCCTGAATGACTTTGGGGTAAATAATGAAATTAAGGCAGAAATCAAGAAGTTATTTGAAACTAATCAGAAGAAAAATACAATACAACAGAATTTCTGGTACGCAGCTAAGGCAGTGTTAAGAGGAAAATACATAGCACTAACTACTCACAACAAAAAGCAAGAAAGGTATCAAATTAACAACTCAACATCACAGCTAAAAAAATTATAGAAGAGTGAAGCAACCCTAAAACTAGCAGAAGACAAGAAATGCAAATCAGAGCTGAACTTAAGAATATTGGGATATGAAAAACCATTCAAAAGATCAATGGACCCAGGAGTTCGTTTTTTGCAAAAATTAATATAGATAAGCCACTAGCTAAATAAATAAAGAAGAAAAGAGAGATTATCAAACACGATTAGAAATGACAAAGGAGATGTAACCACCAACACCACAGAAATACAAGCATCCATCAGAAACCACTATGAACACCTCTATGCACACAAATTAGAAAACCTAAAAGAGATAGGGAAGTTTCTGGACACATACACCCTCCCAAGACTCAACCAGGAATAAATTAAATCTCTTAACAGGCCAATAACAAGTTCTGAAATTAAAATAAGAATAAATAACCTACCAATCAAAACAAGCCCAGGATCAGAGAGATTCATAGCCAAATTCTAGCAGATGTACAAAGAAGAGCTGGTACAATTTCTACTGAATCTATTCTAAAAAATTGTGGAGGAGGGAATCTTTTTCAGCTTATTCTGTGAGGCCAGCATTATTCTGATATCATAACCTGGCAGAGACACAAAATAAAAAAATTTTCAGGCCAATTTCCTTGATGAACCTTGAGGCAAAAATACTCAACAAAATACTAGCAAACCAAACCCAGCAGCACATCAAAAAGCTAATCCACCACAATCAAGTAGGCTTTATCCCTGGGATGCAAGGTTGGTTCAACATACACAAATCAATAAATGTGATTAATCACACAAATAGAATTAAAGACAAAAACCACATCTATTATCTCAATAGATGCAGGAAAGGCTTTTGATAAAATTCTATACACCTTTATGTTAAAAATTCTCAATAAACTAGGTATTGAAGGAACATACTTCAAAATAATAAGATCCATCTATGACAAACCCACAGCCAACATAATACTGAATAAACAAAAACTGAAAGCATTCCCCCTTGAAAACTGGCACAAGACATGAATGCCCTCTCTCACTACTCCTATTCAACATAATAGTGGCAGTCCTGACCACAGCAATCAGGCAATAGAAAAAAGTAAAGTATCCAAATAGCAAGAGAGGAAGTCAAACTATCTCAGCTTGCAGATGACAATCCTATACCTGAGAAAACCCCATCATTTTGGCCCCAAAGCTCCTTAAACTGATAAGCAACTTCAGTAAAGTCTCAGGATACAATATCAACATATAAAAATCACTAACATTCCTACACACCAACCACAGCCAAGCTGAGAGCCAAATCAGGAATGTGATCCCATTAAGGATTGCCACGAAAAGAATAAAATACCTAGGAATACAGCTAAACAAGGAGGTAAAAGATCTCTACAGTGAGAATTACAAAACATTGCTCAAAGAAATCAGAGATGGCACAAACAAATGGAAAAACATCCCATGCTCATGGATAAGAATCAATATTAAAATGGCCATACTGCCCAACGCAATTTAAAGATCCAATGCTATTCCTATCAAACTACCAATGACATTCTTTACAGAACTAGCAAAAACTATTTTAAAATTCATAAGGAGCCAAAAAGAGCTCGAGTAGCCAAGGCAATTCTAAACAAAAAGAACAAAGTGAGAGGTATCACATTCCCCAACCTCAACACGCTACCCTGTTACTATAGGGCTACAGTAGTCAAAACAGCAAAAACAGATACATAGACCTATGGAACAGAATAGAGCCCAGAAATAAGACCACAAACCTATAACAATCTGATATTTGACAACGCTGAGAAAAACAAGCAATGGGGAAAAGATTCCCTATTCAATAAATGGTGTGAGGATAACTGGCTAGCCATATGGAGACTATTGAAACTGGACCCCTTGCTTGTACCATATACAAAAATTAACCCAAGATGGATTAAATACTTAAATGTAAACCCCAAAACTATAAAACCTCTGGAATGCAACCTATGCGATACCATTCTGGATATAGAAACTGGCAAAGATTTCATGATGAAGATGTCAAAAGCAACTGCAACAAAAGCTAAAATTGACAAATGGGATCTAAATAAACTTAAGAGCTCTGCACAACAAAAGAAACTATCAACAGAGTAAACAAACTAGAGAATAGGAGAAAATACTTGCAAACTATGCATCTAACAAAGGTCTAATATCCAGCATCTATAAGGAACTTAAACAAATTTATAAGAGATAAACAACCCTATTAAATAGTGGGCAAAGGACATGAACAAACATTTTTCTGAAGACAGACATGTGGCCAACAAACATATGAAAAAGAGTCCAGGATCACTGATCATTAGAGAAATGCAAATCAAAACCCCAATGAGATTCCATCTCATGCCAGTCAGAATGGCCATTATTAAAATGTCAAAAAATAACAGATGCTGACGAGGTTGTGGAGAAAAGGAAATGCTTATATACTGTTGACAGAAGTGTAAATTAGTTCAATCATTGTGGAAAGCAGTGTGGCAATATCTCAATGAGCTAAAAACAGAACTACCATTTGACCTAGCAATCCCATTACTGGGTATATACAAAGAGGAATATAAATTGTTCTATCATAAAGACACCTCAATGAGCTAAAAACAGGATTATCATTTGACCTAGCAATCCCATTACTGGGTATATACAAAGAGGAATATAAATTGTTCTATCATAGACACCTCAATGAGCTAAAAACAGAACTACCATTTGAGCTAGCAATCCCATTACTAGGTATATACACAGAGGAATATAAATTGTTCTATCATAAAGACACATGCTGAGAATGATGGTTTCCAGCTTTTTTACCCAAGAACTTAAAGTATAATAATAAAAATAAATAAATTTAAAAAAGACACATGCATGTGTATACTCATTGCAGCACTATTCACAATAGAAAGACATAGAATCAACCTAAATGTCCAATAATGGCAGATTGGATAAAGAAAATGTGTTACATATACACCATAGAATACTGTGCAGCCATAAAAAATATACCATGGACTATGCATTCATAAAAAAGGGTAAACAAAAGGTGGTATTATCTATGCAACTGAATAGTATTCAGCAATAAAAGGTTTAAATTATTAATACATACAACAAGAATCTCAAAAATAATTATTCTGATTGAAAGAAGCCAAACAAAACTGAGTACCTTCTGTATGATGCTTATTTCGATAAAACCCTAGCGAATCCAAACTAATGTAGAAGTGACAGGTGAACAGCTGCCTGGGGATTGGGGGATGGGTGGTAGGGAGTGGAGGCAGGAGAGGTTACAAAGCGGTACAAGCAAGGTTTTGAGGTAAGAGGCAGGTTCATTATTTTTATTGATTATGGCAAATGGTTTCACAAATGTATATATACAGCTCAATTATTGTCAAATTGTATGTTTTAAGCATATGCCATTTATTGTATACAATTGTTACTCAATAAAACTGCTTAAACAATTTCTGGAATCTGCCACGTTTTTTCCATGTCTATTAACCACACCCGAGTGGCCTTCTATAACAGACTGACCATCCCCTCATTCTCCCATTGTGTCCATTAAGCACTGCAGCCAGAGATTTTTTAAGAATGTAAATTTATATGTCAATTCACTACTCAAAATTGTTTAAAAAATTACTCATAAAGACTCAAAGACTTATTCTTGCCTGAAAGATCTTTATTCTTGCTCCTGCCTGAATTCTGGTCTCTCTTCCATTTTATTTCCCTGCCTTTAGCCACCTTACACTTTTTGCCCCCTAAACTGGCCTTTGCACATTCCATCTCCTTTCGCGTGGGACTCTGCCCTTCTCCAGGCAAATGCCTAATCTTCCTTTTGTCTCAGTTTCAATGTTATTTCCTCCAAGCATCCTTCTTTAATGTACCAGGCCAACTTAGGTGCTGCATGGAACACTTGCCTATGTTTCCTCCGCAGCACCAATCACATGTGAATAATTATCTGTGCAATGTTTTGCTTCATGATCTGTCCCTTCTTCCCACATTCCATCTTATCAAAACCATAAGCCCCAAGAGAGTAGGGACCATTATGTACTTGATGTCCAGTACATTGCCTGGCAGACAGTAAGTATTCAAAAACATTTTTGAATAATGATAGAGACAAGACTACAACTACCTGACCCATAACTCACTTTCTGACTTCCAAATTAGATTTTTCTCAATCCACTCATGCAAAATCCATCCTTCCATATCTGATAGCCAGATGTACTTGTCCTATAGCTATTTAGGTCTCAAACTGGTAAGCATTAAGAAATGTGTAATAGAGGAATATCTTTACATATTAAATACTCTAAAACCAAAGTACTAGACTTTTTATAAAAAAGGTTAGCAATGTATATCATAGCCAAATTCGTAGATCAGTTCAGTTTTTAAAGTCAGTCATGCTCATTTTAAAGATACATTTATTCTGGAAGTTACATTCCAAGACAGGTAACATAGGAGAAAACCAGGTTAGAGAGCCAGGGCCTTATAGAAAACAAAGTCATACCTTCTTGCTGAAGGCCGACTGCCCATTGATCCAGCACTACCATGTCTTTAGCAAAGCAGTGGCCTAGATTCTCCATGTAACTGAATGTGTAGAGCTGGAAAGATTGCAAACATGGCCACTTTCCAACACAGCTTCCTAAGAAACAGCCTACCTTCTCCTCCCTCTCACTCCCCCACTATGTTTATTTAGACTTCCCTTAATTAGTGCATTTCAGCCTGGAAGAATAATCCAAACTGAAAGAAAATTTCCCTGGAGAGCCATCTGTCAGAATTAGACTACACTTAGCTACTGGACAATAAGGCTGTATTGTAAATGCCACAGACTGTTTCAATTCTCAAAAGGTTGAAAATTCATTTTCCAAGCAAGCAAATGCCAATCCATGGGACAAGGCTTTCTGTCAGGAAACTGGATCGCTATTTTGGATAGCAGTGCTTCCACAGGTAGATCATTAAATGTAGTCCCAGGGGAATGCTCTCCCTTACTGGCCTCACCTTTCTTCAGAGATGAAATTGCTGTCCTTGACAACTCTATTAAGTTCTTTTACAGCTCTTCCCAGTTTGTACAAGATTTGTTTTTTCATCTAGCTCAGCTGTCCCCATGTATTCAGCCAAAGAATACTTTAACTGTGTGAAGGGGATACAGCAAGAGTCCACTTCAGCTCTCTGCAAAGCCAGCCTCCCGCTCAGGAGCATCCAGCCTGCAGTGCAGACACCTGTCTGATAGCCACAACGCCAAGGCAGCAAGCCGACTCTCGCCTAGGAAAGGAGTACGTGGGTGGGAGGTGAGGGGGAAGAGGATCCCTTTTCTCTTTCTCCTTCCTTTTCCCTTATCTCAGAGGTCATGGGAATCAGGGTCCCACCTACATTCCCACAACCCCATTCCCGTTGTCCTATCACACTGCATTAGACCCCACTGTTCCCTGCCTACGTCCCCTCTGACCAGGCCAGTGCACCATTTCCTTAGCTGCTGAGCATTGGTTGCGAACAGTTCACGGCTTTATATTTCCTGAGAACCACCTTGAAAATGACGAGCAAGTAATACCCTTTCCCAGAGGTGGCCTACAGCCCAAGAAAGACTAGCACAGGGTAAAATGGGGGCCCCCTTGTCTCAGGCTGGGATACCTCAGTTGTGCTCTTCGTGCTCCAGAGCTCCTTGTCGATCAGGCTCAGGAAAGGCTTTACCTGACACACCTTTGCCTAGCTCCTTCCCCTCATCCACCTGCCTCCCTTTATTCCTTATGGGTTTCACTTGAGAGCAGTTCTTCAATAAATCACTTGCACAAGAATCCCTCTCAGCTTCTGCTTCCAGGAATTTCAATTTAAGATTCACAGCTGGGTGTGGTGGCTCACGCCTGTAATCCCAGCACTTTGGGAGGCTGAGGCAGGCAGATCACCTGAGGTCGGGAGTTCGAGACAAGCCTGACCAACATGGAGAAACTCCGTATCTACTAAAAATACAAAATTAATGGGGCGTGGTGGCACATGCCTGTAATCCCAGCTACTCGGGAGGCTGAGGCAGGAGAATTGCTTGAACCCGGGAGGCGGAGGTTGTGGTGAGCCAAGATGGAGGCATTACACTCCAGTCTGGGCAACAAGAGCAAAACTCTGTCTCACTAAAAAACAAAAAGATTCACACGCCACTTGGAGCCATTTTCATTTCATTCATTCACTGATTCACTCAAAATGAATTTTACTATCCATCTCTTAGGTTAAATACTAAGAATATAGTTACAGATTGTCTCTTAAAGGAGCAACTATTCTAGCAGGGTAGGCAGAGATACATAGGTATTTACAATCTAATGTGAAAATTGGTCAAGAGGGGCATATTGGATGCTTGAAAAGCACACAAGAAGCATCTAATCTATTTTGGGTGCATATACAGAGGGCTTGCTTAATGAGGGCTTCTAAGGTAAATAGCTTTTTGTTTTTTTTGAGACAGGGTCTCACTCTGTCCCCCAGGCTGGCGTGCAGTGGCACAATTATGGTTCACTGCAGCCTTGACCTCCCTGGGCTCAGGTGAGGCTCCCACCTCAGCCCTCCAAGTAAGTAGAACTACAGGCACCTGCCACCATGCTGGCTAAATGTTGCATTATTATTGCTTTTTTGGGTAGAGATGGGGTTTCATCATCTTGCCCAGGCTAGTCTCAAACACCTAGGCTTGTGCATAGCATTTAGTTAAACAAAGAGAAATGAAAAAGAAAAGTTATTATATGTAGAGAATGTGTGTGTGCAAAACAAATACAGGAGATTACTTAAAATACATACAATTAGAGACAATTAGCTGAAATAATAGAAGGTAATTGGTGGTCTAAAACTTGTGGCAGACACTGTCACTAGATCCTGGTCTTCTCATTTGCTGAACCTTGATATTGTTTCTAAATCCTTCTTAACACAACACATTAGTCAGCTACTACCAGTTGATTGGTATTGCTCCTCAATATAAAAAATCCCTGCTATCCCTTTTGCACATTTTTATGTGTTTTATCTTTACACCTCTCCACATCTACAAACTTAAAAAAAAAACTGAATTTGCTCTCATCTTTTTCCTATTAACTGAATTTGCTCTCATCTTTTTCCTACTAATTCCTATAACAAAGAAAATATTGTTCCCAGCCGGGCATGGTGGCTCATGCCTGTAATCCAGCACTTTGGGAGGCTGAGGCGGGCGGATCACTTGAGGTCAGGAGTTTGAGAACAGCCTGGTCAACATGGTAAAACCCTATCTCTACTAAAAATACAAAAATTAGCCAGGCATGATGGTGGGCACCTGCATTCCCAGCTACGTGGGAGGCTGAGGCAGGAGAATCGCTTGAACCCAGGAGGCAAAGGTTGTGGTTAGCCAAGATTGTGCCGTTGTACTCCAGACTTAGAGGGAAATTCCATCTCAAAAGAAAAAAGAAAAAAGAAAATATTGTCGCCTTGTTTTTCTAAAGCCAGCCTCTATACCTATAGGTTGAGATCCTGTTGGCTAACTTCTCAGAGAACTTGCTCTATTGATTATTCCTATCTACTTTATATCTTCTTAGATAGGTGGATAGAAACATTTTATATGTTCCTATATCTTCAAATTCTACCTTCACTCTTTTCATTAGATTTTTTAACTCTTTATTTTCCCCCTCAAAAGTGATTTTTAAATTTTTATTATTTTTGATTTGCAGTTTCACCTCCTCTCAACCCCTCAATTCCCTCACATTATCCTTTTGTTATCAACCCACCTCCCCATCCCCAAGCCCTGGTAAATGTTGATTTGTTCTCCATCCCTATAATTTTGCCTTTTTCATAATATCATATAAAAAGAATAATGCATTATGTAGCTGTTTGAGTTTTGCTATTTTTTCATTTCGTATTATACACCTGATATTCATCCATGTTACTCTGTGTATATTATGCACACATTGTGTGTTCTCTTCATTGCTGAGTAGCATTCCATTGTATGAATGTAATAATTTATTCTTTTACCTATTGGAGAACATTTAGGTTGTTTCCAGTTTTGGGCAATTATGAGTAAAGCTGCTATGAACATTCACATACAGGTTCATGGAGAGTTTTTTTTTTTTTTAAATAAGTATGTTTTAATTTCTCTTACAAATTTACTCTCCATCCAAAATAAGGAAAACAAGGATAGATTTTATAGAGAAAAATATCGCTATCCCCTGTTATCTTCTTTGAGCTGTGGAATCACCTCCACACATGTTCACAGGATCCCAGCAGAGCCAGCATATTATCTCAGCTTTCTTCCCTGTCTCCCTTTTGTGGACCCAGTGTGACTAAATGAGATGCTGCAGTTCACTCAGATTCAATAAAAGGTTCTTGAACATCTCCTTCTGTGCTACTGGGGCAAATGCCACAGCTAACTTAAATTACATTTCTAACTCCTTCATCTGGCCACTTTCCAGAATACAGGTTGAAAAAGCTAAATATTCACATACAGGTTTGTATGTGTATACTTATTTCTTTCAGTTATTAATATGAAATGGTAATATTTCCAAACAAATAAAAAATGAGAGGGCTAACATCAATAGATCTTTAACTGAAGAAATTTCTAAAAAATATACTAAAGATAAAAAATAACCTAGAAGCAAAGTCTGCAGAAATAGTAAACAAAAAGAAGTGGTAAATACGTGGTAAATTTTAAAAATCATTGACTTTATAAAACATTAATTATAATGTCAAATTGCTGAGTATAGAAAACCAAGGCAAGATAGGAGTGAAATATTGGAAAGTAATAGTTATGACATCTGGAATGGGGGTGATTGGAATCAAATGTCCCAAAGTAAAAGTATAGTTTCGGAGGAGGTTTAATACACTGATTAACTTTTTACTTTATTAAATTAACCATGCATTTTGTAATTTCTAGGAAAGTACTAAACAAGTAGAAACAGAGGGTATATGTTATAAGTTGGTAGAAGGAAGAAAGTAAAATGAGACAAAACAATTTAAAAGAAGAAAAAACAGTAAAAAGTCAGAATTAAAATAAAGACAGTATAAAATGGTACAAATAAATCCACATGTACTTATAATCACAATGACATAAACAGACTAATCTTGCTTGTTAAAAGTCAACGATTTTCAGAATGAATGTTTAAAAGGATCCACCGATATTTTGCTTACAACATTTATACTTAAAATATAAAAATGTAGGCCGGGCACGGTGGCTCACGTCTGTAATCCTAGTGCTTTGGGAGGCCGAGGCGGGTGGATCACGAGGTCAAGAGATCGAGACCATTCTGGCCAATATGGTGAAACCCCATCTCTACTAAAAATACAATAAAGAGCCATGGTGGCATGTGCGGTCCCAGCTACTCGGGAGCCTGAGGCGGAAGAATCGCTTGAACCCAGGAGCCGGAGGTTGCAGTGAGCCGAGATGAGCCACTGCACTCCAGCCTGGCGACAGAGCAAGACTCCGTCTCAAAAAATAAATAAATAAAATAAAAATTAAAATGTAGGAAATTTGTAAGTAAAAAAATAGAAATATACAAAACAAAACTAAAAGAAAAAATGTAAAGCTTTATAAATGCCAAAGAACACTTGAAGGCCTAAAAAGCATTTCTCTACATAGAGACACTAAACAACAATAAAATGTTGAAATTACCAGACATATATAAAAAGTACTAATATCATAGCTTTATATGTATACATTAAGCAGCAATTTTGATAGGACTACAAGATGAAATTGAAAATCTGCCATCATAGTAGGAGATGAAAGACACATTTTATCAATAACTGATATATTAGACTAATGAAAAATATCCTTCAAGATGTGTATGTGAGTGACACATAATCTTTTCAAGAGAACATAGCACATTTATAAAAATTGAGGTGTAAGAGAACATAAAGCAAATTTAAACAGATATCAAATAATCTATAAAATATATTCCATATTATCTAATTACATTTTAATTAAGTTACAGAAATAAAACTTAAAAAAACTATGCATCATGAAATTTTAAAAACATGCCTTTAAACAACATATAGACCAAAGAAAAAAAATCATACTTGATATTAGAAAATCCTTAGGTAAAAATAAAAAGAAAGACCTAAATATCAAAATTTGCAAACATAAAGCTAAAGCAATACTTCAAGGAAAATTTATAGTCTTAACTGCATATTTTTAAACAGTTTCAAAAAGACTATAAACTACTAACTTAAAGATACAAGTAATTATTAAAAAATCAACTAAATGAAGAGAAAAGAAAGAAAATCATACAGGAATAATAACAGAAAACAAAAATTAAATAGAATTAATAGAATTAAAAGTTGGTTCTTTGAAAAGACTAATAAGACTGATAAACTCTAGTGACACTGATCAAGAAGAAAGTGAACAGGAATAAATAATCTATATTAGAAATGAGAATAAGGACATAACCAGAAATAAGGCAGAAATAAGAAGAAAAACTTATGAAGAACTTTAAGACAATACATTTAAAACATAGATGAAATAAGCAAAGTTTTAGAAAAATCTAAATCACCAAAATCAATTATGAAAGAAATTTTAAAAAATGGTATTACAATTATCAAAGAAATTGAATCAATTTCCCCCAAAGTAAACATCTGACCCAGAAAGTTCTACTAAACATTGAGAGAAAAGACTATTTCAATCTTACATAAAATGACACATCAACTTTAAGAGACTAGGAAAAGAGATAATATACCATAACTCTTTTTTTTTTTTTTTTTTTTTTT
>PVKP010017787.1:0-45430 GCA_004027715.1 Plecturocebus donacophilus | reverse complement strand
AAAAAAAAAAAAAAAAAATTTAAAAACCCACTTATGGGAAAATAGAATTCAGTTCACAAAATCCAGTTTGTTATAATGTGAACATTTCTTTGTTATAAGGCAAAGCACTCTTGAGTGCAGAGGCTATTTTTTAAGTAGTAATAGAGCAGCAGCTGTTTTTAAAAGTGGTGTACACCACTCATCAGTCATCTGGGGTGTCTGTTAAAAATGTAGATTCTTTTGCCCAGAGACATGGGGGAAGGGGATTTTAAAGTGACTCCCTTTGTGATTCTTACGCTCACTCAAGGTTGAACACTGTTGTATTAAAGATAAATATTAGAAGATTAGATCAAACTTAACCAATTCAAAATAGCTTTTTGTGTATGTTGAGAGACGTGCCCAAGAGTTAGAAGAAATGGGTTTTATTTTAGATTTTACTACCTTTAACTAGTTGGTCTTAGTGAGAAGTGCCTCATGTCCCTTTCTGTTTACTCTTAATGACCAACTTTCAACAGAAGAGCCATGGAGCAATAAAGTTCTGTGAGATGATAGTGAAAAGAGGTAGACACAAGGACCTAACCAGATCAGCAGGATTTGTCAGAGCTCAGCAGAGTTAAGGCCTGAGGCTCTCCAGAGTAACCGCTGCCAGGGCCCTATCTTGTGTGTCTTGGTTGATTAGTTAGCACAGTCCAGCAGCAGAGTCTAGTCTAGTTATTTGCTTTGTGTTTTACATTTTCTTTCCATTCAGGCTTTTAATAAATTGAAGAAATGTTCTTTTTATAGGAAGTTAGTGACGTAGTTTTGAAAAGTGGAGCCTCGGTGGGGCATGGTGGCTCACACCTGTAATCCCAGCACTTTGGGAGGCCCAGATGGGCGTATCACCCGAGGTCAGAAGTTTGAGACCATCCTGGTCAATGTGGCAATACCCCATCTCTACTACAAATACAAAAATTAGCCAGGCATGGTGGCAGGTGCCTGTAATCCCAGCTACTGGGGAGACTGAGGCAGGAGAATTGCTTGAACCTGGGAGGTGGAGGTTGCTGTGAACCGAGATCGTGCCATTGCACTCCAGCTTGGGCGACAAGAGTGAAACTGTCTCAAAAAAAAAAAAGTGGAGCCTCTAACATTACCTGATTTTGTATTTGTATACATTTAATTTTTTTCATTTGTTAAGTATATTATAGGAACCTAAATACTTGTTAAACTAAGCTGAATAGTTAAGACTCTCTTATCTCATCCTCACTATTAATCACCTTTGCTGCTTAAAATGATATTTTTAATGCATATTTGTTTTATTCTGGGGTAGAAGAGCCAGATCCCAATCTTGAATGATTTTACAGTCTCCTTTGGGAATTCAAAATGTACATTTTTGAAAGTTTAAGGATTTGCACACATTTTTCTTCACCTTTGAAATGAACTCACATCTCATTATCAGCTTTGATACAGTTTTTAAATCCCCCAATTTCAAAAATTATCCAAATGTATTTCAGACTCTGCTCACTCACCTTGCTCATTTGTTCAGCAAACATCTGTCACAGTGTACAAGGGACATGGTCCTGTAGTGGCCCTCCAGAGTGTTTTTTTAGAACTATAGCGAATGCATCTAATTCACTAATTAGCTAATTCCATATAGTGAGTGGCACTTAACTGTTAACTAATTCCATATAGGCTTTGTGAGAACTTCTTGTTAGAGAGCACATGTTTTCTAGTAATTACTGGGAAAAAAGGAAAGTCTCAGATCCTTGAATTTGGGAATTTGTAGCTGGTGTACCTGACAAAATGTCCTGATTGACCACACCAATAGAGCCTTAGTTGGCAGAGCTGGGTGAATAAGCATTCTGCCAGCTCATGCCTTGGCAGGAATCTCTGTCATTTATAGCTTAATGGGGCTGTGGTTTATAGCCCAGACCAACCGATGAGATTGGGAACTTAGTTACCATCCAGCTGGGCTGGCTGAACCTTGAATAATACCCCTCTATCTGGGTAGAGTCAGCTCTGGCATTGCCGCTCACCCTACTTACCTCTTGTTTTTCTCTTTGTTCTCGTTACCATTTTATCACCATCCTTACTACCGTGGATCACTTCTAATACTTATGATTTTGCTTTCATTTTCTCCCGTCTTTCCTCAGACCCTTCTGCCATGGAAACTTTTTCATTATCTCACTCTATTCAGTATCTGTCACTAGCCTGACACACCTACTTGTGGACATCTTTTGGAGCAGTTAAATAGCAATGGCATATTCTTTGTGATGCAGTGAGGAAATTTTCTGATTTCCCATATGAATGTCCTGAAATTAAAGTTTATTTTTAAAAAGACAAGTCAACTGAACACTTTCAGTATGCTTTATTTGACTGAAAGCTAATTTTATAGGAAATTCCCACTTGACTATATTCTCTGCTGACATTTTTATTTTTCAGTTGTCCAAAGAATCTGAAAGGGTGGCCCAGTGATGCAAGATCATCTACCTTTTTCAGAATATATTCTTTTCAGCTGTCATTCAAATCATCATCCTTATTTAAATTTTTGTCCACGTTCCTTCTCATACTGGTGTCAAAACTTAATGTTTTAGTCAGACATGGTGGTATGTGCCTGTAGTCCCACCTTCTCTGGAGGTTAAGGCAAGAGAATTGCTTGAGCGCAGAAGTTCAAGGCTGTAGTTGGACTATGATCGTTATGATCGTGCCTGTGAATAGCCACTGTACTCTAGTCTGGACAGTATAACAAGACCCTGTCTCTAAAAGAGTAAAAATAAATCCCAACTGGCCATGGTGGCTGACATCTGTAATTGGTGGCTCACACCTCCTGGCACTTTGAGAGGCTGAGGCTGGAGGATCACTTGAGCTCAGGAGTTTGAGACCAGCCTGGGCAACATAGTGATAAACTGTCTCCACACACACAAAAAAGTCCAGAAGTGCAGGTGCGAGACTCTGTCTCATTGGGCCAGGTGCAGTAGCTCACAATTAAATTCTAGCACTTTGAGAGGCCAAGGTGAATGATCACTTGAGATGGGGAATTCAAGACCATGGCTAACATGGCAAAACCCTGTCTCTACTAAAAATACAAAAATTAGCTGGGATGGTGGCATGCACTTGTAGTTCCAGCTACTCAGAAGGCTGAAGCAGGAGAATTGCTTGAACCCAGGGAGGTGGAGGTTGCAATGAGCTGAGATCACACCACTGCACTCTAGCCTGGGCAACCGAGCGAGACTCCATCTCAAAAAAAAAAAAAAAAAAAAAAAAAAGCCAGTGTGGTGATTGTTGCTTGTGGTTCTAATATTTTAGCTTTAAAATATGTCTTTTAATGTGTGGAGAGCTGGTACGATGTAAGAACAATAAAAGAATTATAGCTGTTATAACTCTGATAGTCCCCATCTCACCATCTGTGTACAGTGTAAAGAAATGTTGGTGCTGCAGTCTTTTGAGTCACATCTGTCTCTGCAGAAAACCATCCTATAAGGAGCCTAGTTTTTGAACATAGAAGATAGTGGTATGTATAATTATACAAATTTGACATATTTGTCAATAAGAAAGTTTTAGTTTATTTTAGATTACTTTTCCTCAAACTTTTAAAAACTCCTCCCTCTCCTAGCCTTTTAGGCCTGTTTTTTAATTATTCTCCCCATGAAAATTTAATATCAAATATATACTATGTATCTGTTTATGGACTGTATATATATCTGCTTTCTGCATCACATAAATACAGTATTTTTTTGACCTCAACTCTCCCTCCCCCACTCACTGAGAATACATGTTTCAGACTAATTTAAAGCAATCATAAAATAGTGAGGCAGAAAAATACTGTTTGGTCATGCTTTTATGTTATAGTAATAGTTTTAAAGGAATAACTTTAGTATAATAAGTTGTGGATTTTTCATAAGATTGTTTTAACCTAGGAATTTACTATCATCTTGAGAGCGGCCATGATGAAGAGTACCTTGCTGGGACCAGTAAGGGTATAGCTTTTCTCAGAGTCCCTCTGATAAAGATAAGATCCTTTGCTATGGTCAACTGATGTTTTCTCAGTCTTATAGAAAGTATAAGCATCTTTAGCAGACCTTATTTTTATTTATCTGAAATATGTAAACTGAATGAAATCACAAAACTTTCTGTGCAAACTCAATTTAGGACAGATAAGTCCTTGAGCCTGGCCTTGTAAACCAAATTACTAGCCATAAGTTGTCTTACATAGAAAATGATTTCTATGAACTTAGATTTTTTTTTATCAATATAATCCTACTATCCTTAAAAATCGGATGGGATAAAACTAAGAAAACAGGGTACAGTATGATGATATTTACATTGAAAAGTCATATTGAATAAAAAAAGTCTGACAAAATAAAGTTACAAATATACATTTCTAATTTGGCTGCTTATTTTTAAAAGAATAGATACTTTGTGAATACACTAAAAACCACTACGTTGTACATTTCTTGAATTTTATGGTACATGAATATATCACATAAATTAATATACATGATATATTAATTTAAAAAACTATCTGAGCTTTAAAAGCAAAGATTAAATGGAGGAAAAAAAATGGTTTTATATCCAAGAACCTTTAAGAGCTTTTTACATTTTTAGAATTTTTTTTCTTTTCTTCCTCAAAGAACAAAAAATAAAATTAAAAATTGATAGGTAAAAATGCTCCTACCTGTTTTAACTGGTTGTTTTAAATTTAGGAAAGTAAGCACTTCTTGGAAAGAGCCAATACCCACAGTTGAGAGAATGTGGGAGAAGGGAAGATGAGTCAGGGCAGCATGTCACCAGCTGCTCAGTGACCTGGCATAGAGCCACCTCATTGCTTTTTATCCAGCTGCACTGAAAGTAGTTCCTTTCTCTTTCCACTCTGACTCTGACCTTTCGATTCCATTGGATTGCATATGTCCCATGGTGTAAGGCAAGCACACAGATGTGTCAGACATACCTCTCCTTGAATATATTTTTATGACCACAGACCTGACATTTCAAAAACTGAATGAGTCTTTGAGGCTTTTAAGCTGCAGATTCTTCCTGATTTTTCTCATTTCTGTCATATCTTCAGCTCTTAAAGTTGGTGTTTTTTTTTTAAATCTTGTATCTTTTTTTTTTTTTTTTTTTGAGATATGGAGTCTTACGCTGTTGCCCAGGCTGGAGTGCAGTGGCATAATCTCAGCTCACTGCAATCTCTGCCTCCCGGGTTCAAGTGATTCTCCTGCCTCAGTCTCCCGAGTAGCTGGGACCACAGGTATGCGTCACCATGCCTGGCTAATATTTGTGTTTTTAGTAGAGATGAGATTTTGCCATGTTGGCCAGGCTGGTCTCAAACACCTGACCTCAGGTGATCCACCCATCTCAGCCTTCCAAAGTGCTGGGATTATAAACGTGGACCACTGTACCAGGCCCTATTTTGTATCTTTTATATAGAACTTTGCCATTGTTTTCTAGTTCTTCAATGGCTGTGAAGTTACTCTGGTAAAGATGATTTTAAAGTTTCAAGTAGTTGGTGCTAGGTCAGACAGGGCAGCAGGTGAGTGCTATAGATGTCCATTCGAGGGGTATGGAAACATCTGTTTGACTGAAGTATTTTTTCCTGCAGACCTCCCATGGTAAGTGAAATTTATAATATTAAGCATGATTTTTAGCATGTTACCTATTAGTAATAACATGCTAAATATAGATATATATGGTCTTTTAGCATGAAAGGATTATTTTAATTTTTGGACAGACTGTCTTAAAGTAGTAAAAACACAGGGCAGGCACTCTGAGGGAATTATACTGTAAAGAGAAAGGAAACTAGTAAAAGTTTTAGAGGGTGGGACTTTACTAAGAAGGCTTGTAGGAGGTAGATGTAATAAGCAAAACTGCGTGAAAAAGCAGAGGACATTCACGGTCTGGGGAAGGAATGGACAATATCATTAAGTGAGAGATGGGTTTAGAAACTAGATGACTACTGTTTCATAATTTTGCCAAGGAGTAGGGATCTATTTGAGGCTTGGGATGTGTTTTCCTATTCTGTGATTTGTTTACCCATCTATTTGATGAATATTTAGTGAGTGCCTAGTATGTGCCAAGTATGTATTTGTTCCTGCCATCAAGGAATTTATATTTGTAGTAGAGGAAGACAGACTATAAAACATGTATAATGTGCCAGATGGCAAATACTTTGAGGGTGATGGGTAAGGGGTTACCTTTCTCACAGTGTGTAGGGGAGGCCTCAGGTGAATTTTGAGCAGACTTGAAGGAGATGAGAAACCAATCATATGATATGGGGAAATTGCCTCATGGAGCAGGCTTCAAAATAAGGATGTGCTGGACAGCTTTGAGGAACAGAAGGGCCAGCATGGCTGGAGCAGAGTCAGCAAGGGAAAAGCTGGAGATGAGGAGAGAGGGCAACTGGGGATATAGAGTACTGGGGACACAGATCCCCCAGGGCCTGTGAGCAATGGTAAAGACTTGAGATTTTACCCAGTGAGATGGGAGGTTCATGGAGGACGGTACTTTCGTAACATGTAGTGTAGTGGAAAGACCTTGGATTTGGTGGTAAGAGAGCTATGTGTAATCCTTTCTCTGCAAAGCGTCAGCTATATGTTCTAGTCTCAATTCTTTATATATAAACAGGGGCTATTCCCTTATCCCGTGCAGGAATAAATGAGATTATGTATATAAGGTTCTTAGCACAGTGGTTGAAGATGCATAGTAGCTAATATTGTCACCAATATTGTTATTGTAAATATTAACAAAGATTGAAGATACCGGAACAACTTTTCCATTTGACATGTCTGTTGACCCCCTTGAAAAAATGGTTCTGTAATATTTCTACTTTGTGTGTGTGGCTGAATAAGCACCATGTGCCATTGTATATCTGGTTCAGCGGGCTTACAGTGAAGATCAAGTAGATTTCGGTGATAGTGCTGGCCACTATGATACTTTCTGTTACTCTCTGAAAAAGTAAAAAATACGCCGTTCAACAGACAATGCTTGCTTTTCCTCCTCCTTTGGGAGGTAACCTAGACTTTACAGTAGTCTCCCCTTATCCTCAGCAGATGCATTCCCAGAACCTCAGTGGATGCCTGAAATTGAATACTACAGAACCCTATTGTCTTCCATGTTTTTTCCTATACAAACATACCGATGGTAAAATTTAATTTATAAATTAGGCACAGTAAGAGATTAACAAATAACTAATAACAAAATACGACAATTATATGCCAGCATCACTGCTCTTGTCCTTTGGGACCATTGTTAAGTAAAATAAGGGTTACTGGAACATAAGCTCCGTCCGTGTTACTGCTAAAACGGCTACTAAATGACTTAAGGGCAGGTAGTCTCTACAGTGTGAATATGCTAGCCAAAGGAATTACTCACATCCTTGGCAGTAGGGGTCCCCAACCCCCAGGCCATGGACTGGTGCTGGTTGGTGGCCTTTTAGGAATTGGACCACACAGCAGGAGGTGAGCAGCAGGCAAGCAAGCATTACCACTGCGTTCCAGCCCCTGTCAGATCAGCAGTGGCATTAGGTTCTCATAGGATCATGAACCCTATTGTGAACTGCACTTGTGTGGGATCTAGGTTGCAGACTCCTTATGAGAATCTAATGCCTCATGATCTGAGGTGGAACAGTTTCATCCCCAAACTACCCCTCTACATGCCCCATCCCCACACTGTCCATGGAAAAATTGTCCTCAATTTTTGAAACCAGAACCAGTCACTGGTGCCAAAAAGGTTGGGGACTGCTGCTTGGTAGGATGAAGCTGTGTAGTGTAAGATTTCATCGTGCTACTTAGAATAGTATGCAACATAAAAACTTGTGAATTGTTTATTTTCTGGAGTTGTTCATGTAATATTTTCAGATTGCAGTTGACTGTGCGTAACTGAAACCATGAAAAGTGAAAACTTGGATAAGGATTTCTATAATCAGTTATAGCCCTGCCCTTATGATACTTAAAATATATCAAGGACTGTAAACTCAATATTTGGCACATAGTAGGTACTCAATCTAAGTGAATAAATGAAAAAAAAAACAATAAATATGTAACAGTACTGTCACTGTGTTTCTGTAACTTGTGAAAAACCTTTAATCAATTTAAACATTTACTTTTATGTTTTCTCCTCCTTTATTATTTTACATTATCCTTGCTTATTATGTGAGAGTCTATAATTGGAAACTTAAGCCTGCCTCTTAGAAATTGGTTAGGTTAACAATTTACTTCCCTACTTAAAATCCTCCAGTGGTTTCTTGTCACCATTAAGTCCAAATTCCCTAGATTGTATATAAGACTATCAAGATAGGACCTTTGGTTACCTGTCTGGCTTCATCTCTCACTGTCTCCTGCTTAGAGACTGTGCTTCAGCCATACTGAACTACTTTGCAGAAAAAATTTTACTTAATGAGCCTTTGGCACCATCATGTATATCTTCTTTGCCCTCACCTCTACAAGTCTTGCAAAACTCAACTTGAATAATCATCTCTTCTACCTGGCCTTCCTTTTTAAGTTACCCCTTTTTTGCATCCACAGTGCTGTATACTACACATCTCTGCCCTAGCACTTACTATGTGGTGATGTAATAGTTTATAGTATCCTGTCACCCCACTGGATGAAGTTCCCTAATGTGCAAGCTATAGATTTTTTTATTTGTATATTTAACAACCGCTGCAGTGTCTGCTGCATACCAGCTACTCAGTAAATGTTGAATGTTATGAGTCTACTGTATTTATTAAATTCGGTAGTTAATTGTAAGACCCAGATCCATATGACATGGACCCCCTGTTTTCCTTTCATCATTTTTTGTGCATTTTAAAAAATTCAGTAAATATGTCATTCTGTCATCCCTTGGTTCTATATTCTAATATGGATTCCTCAACTGTAAGCTCACAAAAGCTTGAATAAAATAGAAATCTCTCTGGATCAGATTCTGTGAGGTTTAACTATAATATTGCTAACCACCAGCAGATGTTTCTAAATTATTTGGCATAATTAGATAACAAATTCCACTTCATTAAACTATTGTTCATTTTCATTTCAATAGTACAAAGGGATTGCACATAAATTAGCTTGGTTTGTTCATGTTTTACCCTCTCAGTAGGGAACATAATCAAATTGAATAGGAATTCGGTATGAAAATGGCTAATTTAACCTTGTAGAGGTCTGAAAATAAAAACAATATAGTCTTTCATTTGTGTGCTACATGAACATTCCTATTACTTTCCATATGGTTGTGAGAAGAGCAGATATAAACAACAGTTGAAACATTAATATTTTTAAATGGATTAAAAGACCTTTTATTTCTGTTATTAATGCCTCTTGTTTTTCTAGGAAGAATTTGAGGGGATTTACAAAAAGATTCAGTGCAAGAAGATTGAAACAATAATCATGGGAATTGGTTTCTCTGTATCTTAGGTTCTTCCTCTCCCTTGGGTTGTTTCCCTCTGATTGTAGCCATGATTTACCATTTCATATGGTAAAGCCTTTCCTTAACTTTGGTACCCTTTTAAACACTGTCACGTGTTTTTGGGGGCTCCTCCCATTACCAAGGATTTATTGAAAGTGGAGTGTCTCTATGCCCCCCTTTCACTTTCTGCATGCCTGCTTATGTCTGTTTTCACCTCTTCCCAGCTGCAGTGCCGTGGAGAATAATTAGTTTTTAGGTGTTTGTGAATGTCATTCATCTCTGGTGAAAAAGAGAGATTGACAACTGTTAAAATTATTCTAATGCTTATTAAAACAGCAAAGAAGATTGTATTTAAGATGATCATGATAAGTGTCAAGACTTTTGTCATAGGGGAAGGAAATTGGTCTCAATTCTGAATACAAGAAGAAGAAGCAGTAATTTATAACCTTGGAGCAGGTTGTGGGGTGGTGGATGAACAGTTACAAAGAGGAGACATCAAGGGTGGGAGGAATTATTGCTGAACTGACATAACAGGATTCTACTAAGGGCATGCCACTGTGATCAGATATTAAGAGTAGGGGAAAAGGAATTCCATTAGCTAGCGAGTGATTAGAGCCAGGGGTGGTGGCTCATGCCTGTAATTGCAGCAGTTTGGGAGGCTGAAGCAGAAGGATTGCTTGAGGCCAGGAGTTCAAGACCAGCCTGAGGAACATAGACCCTCATCTCTACAAAAAATAAAAAATTAACTGGCGTGGTGGCACACACCTGTAGTTGCAGCTATTCAGGGAGGCTGAGGCTGGAGGATTGCTTGAGCCCAGGCATTTATGCCCAGGCTTCAATGAGCACTCCAGCCTGGGTGACAGAGTCAGACTCTGTCTCTTTAAAAAAAAAAGTGATTAGATACCAAAAGTGGAGGATTTCTCTCTAAACTGACTTAGCAGGCTTCTTGGTAAAACTGGCTATGCAGGCCTGGTGGGACCTGGGCCAAGGTGGAGGCCTGGTTGAGAAGAGGGCCTAGGAGAAGCCTGACTAAAGTTTGGTCAAGGAGAGCATCCTATCACAAGTGTCACCTTATATTTGCTTCTGATCAGCTGGAAGTGCTTTATCCATTAAGAGCCAGTCTCCAGTGGCTTGTTTTAATATTTGTTCTTTCTGTACTATTTGATGTCTTTGCTTACATCTTTCTTCTTAAAACTTTTTTCTTTGTCTTTTAAGACATTTGGTTCTGCTGCTATTCCTTTTCCTCCCTTTCTTGTTCTTCAGTTTGTTCTGTTTGATCCTACATCCGTGCTTTTCAAGAACTGACCTTCTTTTCTCATTTGGAAGCATGTATGAGCACTTCCAAATGAGAAGGAAAACTGTGTAGATGATTCTCAAATCTTTATCTATCTCCAGCCTGTCCTTCATATACTTTACATCTCTGTCTGGATTTCCTACAGACACTTCAGACTCCACATGTTCTAGACCCACCTTCTTAGTGTTTATTCTTCCATTCTCTTTTTCCTCTCCTCTGATACCCAACCAGCTGCTAACTCTTGCAGATTGGTCTTTGGGTGGCTTTCATAGCTCTTTCTTTCTGTGTATTACAACTCCATGGCTCTGCCTTTCCTTTTTTTTTCCTTCTTTTTTTAGACGTAATCTCGCTCTGTCACCCAGGTTAGAGTACAATGGCATGATCTCTGCTCACTGCAACCTATACCTCCCTGGTTCAAGAGATTCTCCTGCCTCAGCCTCCCGGGTAGCTGGGATTGCAGGCGTGCATCACCACACCCAGCTAATTTTTGTATTTTTAGTAGAAACGAGTTTCACCAGGTTGGCCAGGCTTGTCTCAAGGTTGGCCAGGCTTTTCTCAAACTCCTGACCTCAGGTGATCCGCCCATCTTGGCCTTCCAAAGTGCTAGGATTACAGGCGTGAGCTACCACGCCTGACTACCTTTTCTTTTACTACTGCAACCTCTTCCTCTGCCCTCTGCCACCCATCAGAAGTCCCTTCATGTTCTGAATTCTGTATCATTTTATCTGTGAATCTCTCATGACATTTGTGAATGCATTCCTTTCATAATAGATGTATCTTATTTTTGTCATCTTTTCTAGACTGACAGTTTCTCTAAAGTAAGATTCATTTCTTTCTCATTTCTGTATTCATCATAGTACTTAAACTTAGTACCGTGCTTCACACATAGGAGGTGCTCAGAAATATTTGTTAAAGGAATAAAATAGCTCCCCTAAACCATGATACTCCTGTAGTTTAACAATTTGCAGGGTGGAAATGTAAAACATTTAAAAAGTTATTCTATTGCTTTTATAATACTTTAATCAGGTTATCAACAGTTAACATTTCCAGATCTCTCATACATTGTTTTTGTTGACTAATGATCTTATTTCCAGCCTTTAACAGAAAAAAATACATGTATTCCTGCAGTATTGTTACATGTCAAGGGCAGGTATATTACTTACTCTGGGATTGGTTCCTTTTGCTAGCTTATCTTTTTTCAAAAGTTTCCCTGTGAAATTACAGTTACATTTATACTGTGTTACATTTTATAAAAACCTCTTTATCCTTCTTTTAATTTTCAAACCAGAGGAAAGGGACTCTAAACAGTATCTGCAAACACAGGGCTTGTTATAATACAGGTTAATTTTTTGTCCCCTTTAATGTTGTTATGTGTCCAGTAGTCAACTGGAAACAGAAACCTTCTGGAGGGACCATGCTAAAGGTAAGAAAAATGATGGATGCTTCTGCTTTGAGAGCTGTTTTCTGTTCTTTTAGACTTTTCTAGGCTGTTAGCAAGGAGCTGGTGAAGGGAAGCCCTTCTTTGTTCAAGTCTCCCTTTCAGACCCTGGTGGGTTAGCCGAGTTCATAGGACATTTGCAGATTTAGACCTCCACTTAAAAACTAGCTTGTAAGTGTTTTGAAAGTTGCTGAATAGAGGTCACTAAGTAGTAGACCAGAAAGCTCACACTAATGATTGTTTTACAGAATGATCCTTAAAAAAGATGAAATCAGTGGTTTATAGGACATTTCACTTATTGCTTATTATAATAGTTAAGTGTGAAAAAAATGTTTTGATGAAATTGACTTTGCTACTTCTGTTTTTCCTATAAGATGATATTTGCCTATTAAGTCTTTGGATGGTATTTGTTACTATTCTGAAATTTGGATAACAGATTTGGATGTTATAACGATGCTCATTATATATGTGTACAGAATATGTAATTAAAGATGAGAGCCATAAAAAAGCAATTCATGTTTCTTATAATGTTTAAAAGTTAACCAGAGGTTTTAAAATTATTATATATTCCTGGAATAAGAAATGCTTCTCTGAGCATGTCACTTCATTTAGTTAGTTGAAGTTAAAAGGATAGATTATTTCAAAAGGGCAAGAAAAGGAATAAGGTGGATTAATAATACAGTGGCAAAAAGAAAGGGAGCAATAGACATTGCCATACTGTAGAGAGACTTGCAGAATACTTAAAGGGTTGTCATCCTGAATTTTCCAGACAGATGGCTCTGCAGTTCTCTGGAGAGCCACAAGCCTCTTTCTTGCAGGGGCGGGACAGGGTGGCAGGGATTGGAGTGAGGGGGATGGGGGAGAATCTGCTGTTCCTAGGTCTCTCCAGACAGAGGAGCTCTTGCTTTCTGTTTTAGTGTTTATTTCTTCTACTCTCCCTTCTCCCTCACTCACCGTCTCCCCCTTCCACCTCTCGTCCACGCTCGCGAGCTCTTTCTCTCTCTGTTACACACACACACCACCACCACCACGACCACCACCACCACCACACCACACAGCAAGTGTGCCAATGTCAGGAGCAATGGGAAGGAAGGAACAGTGATTGAACACACAGATCCTAGAACTTGTTCATTTGGGGTGAGATCTCATTCAGCTCAAGTTGCCTTCTTATGTCACTCTTCTAATCAGAGCTTTTCTTCTTTTCCCTTTATTCAAGTATAATAATTGATACTCAGGAAAACAGGCATTTGACAATCTTTAAACTATTTTTTGAAGTAATTTTTAATTAAAGGTTGATCAGAATCTTAATAGAAAAAGTCCAGTGTTTTCAGGTCTTATCTGTTTGTACCAGGGGAAGAAGGAATATTGATATATGTTATTTATATTAACATTAGATAATTTGTAAAAGATCTGTCTCAATATAGTTTTTTTTCATTAGTAAGAGTACATTTAAGATAAACATGCAATTTTTTTTTTGAGACAGGGTCTCGCCATGTTCCCCAGGCTGGAGTTCTGTGGTGTGATCACTGCTCATTGCAGCCTTGACCTCCTGGGCTCAGGTGATCCACTTCAGCCTCCCAGGTAGCTGAGACCACAGGTGTTTGCCACCATGCCCTGCTAATTTTTAAATTATTTGTAGAGACAGGGTCTCCCTGTGTTGCACAGTCTGGTTTCAAAGTTCTGGGCTCAAGCGATCCTTCCCACCTTGGGAGGATCCTTCAAAGTGTAATCCTTCAAAGTGCTAGGATTGCAGGCATGATCCGTTGTGCCCAGCCTAATATGCAACGTTAATATGCTGCTTTCTATGTGTTTTCAGCTGTCAATTATTAGGTGGTAAGTCACACTATTTAAAAGTTGACGTATTTGTTTATCTTTTTTTTTGAGACATGGTTTCGCTCTTGTTGCCCAGGCTGGAGTGCAGTGGCTCAATCTTGGCTCACTGCAACCTCTGCCTTCTGGTTTCAAACAATTCTCCTGCCTCAGCCTCGCAAGTAGCTGGGATTACAGGTGTCTGTCACCAAGCCTGGCCAATTTTTGTATTTTTAGTGGAGTTGGGGTTTCACCATGTTGGCCAGGCTGGTCTCGAGCTCCTGACTTTGTGATCCGCCCTCCCAAAGTGCTGGGGTTACAGGTGTGAGCCAATGCGCCCATCCTAATTATATTATTATTTAAGCAACCATGTGAAATAGATATCATCTTCATTTTACAAATGAAGAAACCATTTGTGTTTAGTTAATTGTACCTTTTGAATAGAGACATATTCTCATTATTCAAGGAGGACTACATATTTATCAAACATGCCTTTCACCTACTCTTGTTTGTTGTCACTTTTTGTGGCCCAATTTTACTCATACTCGGAAAGTCTCATTACGTACTGGCTTGTTAGTGACCTTTAGCATGTGAAAATTTTGGAGGTTTTCTTTGGGGTCTTTCTCAGTTTAAACCATCCTCATAATAATTAAAACTCACCTCTCCCTCTCCCTCATCCTGGATAAGGCAAAACTGACTGTCAATAACCAGGTCTAAGAAAACACATCTATATAAAATTGCCATCATCTAAATGTTTAGTCTCAGCAGTTATTAAAAATTGTCTCTCTTCAACCTAAAAAGTGAAATAAAAGCAGTTTCTCCTTACCTCTGTGAAAGAGTATTATGACCAAGAGGCAGTAATATAATTTGAGTTTCTATGTATATGGCAGTGCCATGTAAATGTAGAATGTGAATATATCCTCTTTCATGCTATGTGAAATAATAAAACCATACTAGAGTTGACCCTTAAACATAATATTTGGAGTGCAGATATCATCCCCCGCCCCCCATCTAATCAGTCAAAACTCCTCATATAATTTTTGACTTCCCTAAAACTTGACTGCTAATAGCCTACTGGTGACTAGAAGTCTTACCAATAACATAAACAGTTGATTAACACATATTTTGTGTTATATGTATCATATACTGTATTCTTACAATAAAGTAAGCTGGAGAAAAAATGTTATTAAGAAAATCATAAGGAAAAGATATTTACTGAAAATACGTGGATCATCATAAATGTCTTCATCTTTGTCGTCTTCATGAAGAAGAGGGGTTGTGGTCTTGTTGTCTTAAGGGTAGCAGCAGTGCAAGAAAATCTGTTTATAATTAGACCTACGTGGTTCAAACCCTTGTTGTTTAAGGGTCAACTGTATTTCTAAAGTCTAAAGAGAATCATGAACATTGTGACTCTGGAGTATTTTCTTTCCTATTAGTCTTGTGTTTGTTTTTTTGTCTTTACGTACTACATATCTTAATCTGTAAACTTTTGGTTATTAGACATACACACATGGTAGATCTATGGATGTGTCTGTTCATTAGTTCCACTATATTTTAGAATTCTTGAAAGCTTTCTTGGTTTAGTTTTTATGAAAAACAAAGGGTCCTTTTTATTTTTCAAGGTGTATTCTATAGCCATGTTTGCTGTATTAACAAAATTTGGAGGCTAATTCTAATTTCTCTGCTAAGTAGGTCTTTTTAAATTTCTTTGGTATATCAGATTCTCAAGCTTCATTGCATGATATATCTCTCTGTCATAACTCCTGAAGATAATGTAGGGATCCAGTGTGATGATTTGGCTATACATATTTCACATGATTTAGGATAATCTTATCTCAAAGCCACAATTGCTGTTCATTAGAGTTATTAATGTTTGGACCCTGGAAAATGAACCTTTTAATTTATTGGGCACATTATATTGAACTTTTATAATGATTTGCTTTTGGAATTGTTCAATGACTAGAGTGAAACATTTTCCAGAGAGTCCACAAGATGGCACTTGCCAACCTGTTTCCTCTGTTTTTCCTTAACTTACAGAAATGCAGCAAAATTTAAGAAGGAACATCTAAATATTTATGCCCTTAAAATGCTAAAGTTTAGATAGATTTCCAGAAACTTTAGTCAGGACTCCCTGAATTTGATGAGCTTCAATTTAACATTTTATACAGTGTTCATTTCTACTGTAGCAGCCAAGATCCTTTGTTGAAGATCTGTAAAACACACTGGGTTCTGTAGAATACAAAGGGCTGCCTGCGTTCACTATGTTAGCCTTTACTTTTAAAAGAATATATATGATTTATGAGACTTGTAGTCTGTATGCCTCATTTCTAGACATCTTAAAATATGGACATTTATTAAAACAATGGGCATTAGTAATTGTTCTAAAGTAATTGTGGGTTTCTATTTAAAACTAAGATGAAGTAGTTGGAATATACTATGGAATTTTTAATTATGAATGAAATTTAATAAGTGGAATGGTAATGAAGGACAACAGGAATCGACCCAATCACAGTGTTAATTAAATTAGGCTTCTTTTTTACTCTTGTATATTTAAAAATTAATACTGTTTTACATGTTTTCTGTTTACATTAGCATTTTCATTAGGGAAGGGGAATGATGTTGAAATTATGTTGAGGTTGGTAGGGAAGTTTTATATTGTTTATTGCTTTTTGAAATCCTGTCAGTAATTTCAATGGAAAGAGCTACGTGTTCATAGAAGACTAAGGCAGTGAAGTATATCAAGTAAAATAGAGAGCAAATTAGGCTTAGGTCTGTAGCGTTCTGATTTTTCTCAGCCTCATCATAAAAATCATCAAGGAAATAGAATCAAAGGCATATCATAGAATTAAAAAAGCCCAAGGAACTTTCTCTTGAAAACTAAGACTTGCAAAAATCTAAATTTAAGCTTATAACAACATATTTTAGAGAGTTGTAAAAGCACTCATTTTTTTCATCATTCTTATGAAGGTTTGTGAAGAAAGAATCTATTATGTATGAAGAAAGAATCATTACAGGTTTCTTTTTAAAAACAATTTTGTATGTACTGGCTGCTAAGCTTGCTTAATGAATATGTTCTGTGAGGAGTCTGTACATTGAAACTATTCCTTTGTTAGCTTGTCCTTTCCTCTATCAAGGGTTTAGCGTTCAGTTTCAGGTTACCATCATTTACATCATACTATTTTGCACAAGATCTCTTTTTAAAAGCTTATATGACAGGGCTGAGTGTGGTGGCTTATGCCTGTAATTCCAGCCTTTGGGAGGCCTAGGCGGGTGGATGATGAGGTCAAGAGATTGAAATCATCCTGGCCAACATGGTGAAACTCTGTACTAAAAATACAAAAATTAGCTGGGCGTGGTGCGTGTGCCTGTAGTCACAGCTACTTGGTAGGCTAAGGCAGGAGAATCGCTTGAACCTGGGAGGTGGAGGTTGCAGTGAGCCAAGATCATGCCACTGCACTCCAGCCTGGCAACGAAGTGAGACTCTGTCTCAAAAATAAATAAATAAACAAATACATACATACAAAAGCTTATAAAACACAATTTATTTAAAGTTCAGTAATTTGCATTGAATTTAAGCTAAATCAATTTTGGAAGTAAGGAACTTTTGAGAAACATGGATCAGAGAGTATTATATATGGGAGCAGATATAAGGGATACTCATAGCACCCAGGGCAGATTCATCCACTGACATCTTTGAAATGTCTTATTTTAAAAGCGATTTTTTCACCCCATGGATAAAATGAAGATTGAGCTTTCAAATGTGCCTACTTCTAGTTATTTTTTTTCAGAATTGAATTCTAAGAAACTTCTGAAAAAAAAAAAAAACTTCTCTCTTCAAGCAGTAGGTATTCTCTTTTTTTCTCTGTGTTTAGATTTATAGTCCACATTTGAGACCAAGTGAAAATTAAATAGCTCAAACTGACTTTTGTTCTTTCTGGGTCTTTCTCATCATCTCTTATGAAAATGTACACATGTGTGTGTGGGGGACCTCCCTGGGCTATTTTGGTCCATGGCAAGCACTGTTTAAGATAATTATTGCATCCCCCTCACACTTAGTCTAGCAAAACTACTGATGTTACACTAAACTGTGGAACTATAAGGAGTCATGCTCATTTATTCCTAAAGGATTACAAAATTTTTTAAAAATTAAAGTGCAACGTGCATATAAAATATACAATGCATAAGTGTATTTAAGTAAAATATACAAATAACTAAAAAAGTAAAATACAGCAATCATAAACTCCATGAATTATTTCAAACGAAACACATCTATGTAAGTACTAAAGTCAAAAGACACACCATTACCAGCATAGGCTCCCTCAAAAGCTCTCTCAGTCACCACTCCCTTCTGCCTCCCCAAAGTTTATCACTGTCCTGACATCTAACACTTTAAGTTAGTTTTGCCTGTGTGTTTTTTAAACGTCTTCTTTTTTCTCTTTGGTGGTGGTTATAAAATATTTTTGTAATACTAGAGTCTTTATTAGAATTCAGCTTAACCAAGTAAAATGCTTCCGAATCTCATTGGCGAGGGGAAAGGGGGGAATCTGTACATGCGAGGGAAAACTGTGTTTTAAAATGTTTTAAATTTTAAATTAAAAAAATGAACACATTTCTTGATATATAACTGTTTATTTTAAATTGCTGAAAGGTATTAATAGCGGCTAAACCTGTGTGTTCTTGCTTAAAGAAAAAGTGACTCACAGCAACCTAACCTTACACTTGTTTTGATACTAACCAGCAAAGGCGAAAGAGAGTGGATGGATGGGGTTAGGGATTACTGGCAGACATTTCTGGGTCCCAAACTGATATAGCCACAACTGTGGAATTTCTCTGAATTAAATGTTTTATGTTAAAAATTAGCGTGAATTTGATATTCTACTTCAGTTTGTCTACTTCTAATAGGGCATTTCATATCATCAGGAAAAAAAAATTTACAATTGCTTTCCTAAATTAATGGACAAAATGCTGATGAACTGTTACTTATGGAAAACTACATTGAATTAAAAAGTATTTGGACTTGCATAAATCTGTTAACACAAATTAGAATAATTTATTTTATTGTTTTGTGATATTTGTTCAGGCAGTTGTCATGAGGGATGCTATGCTCAGACAGTGTTTTCATCTTTAGTTAGTAGGAGTTCAATAGATGTTTCATCTGCTGAGAAGTTAAATTGCTTTGTCATATGGGAAATAAAGTTAGCATATTTTACTGTGTCAAAAAATTTGTTAAAGGAATGTTTTCAGTGACAAAAGATAATGGTTCTGTGATGATACAGTAGCTTCTGGGGTGGTCAGTGACCTTAATGCTGACAACTTGTCAATAATTTTACCTGTTTTTAGCCCACACCCATGAATTTGTTTTTAGCTGATCTCACATCTCTTTGTTTAATGGCAAGCATTTTGCAAAATGACATGTCTACATCAATATTATTTTTATAAATATACAAAGACTCATTTATTAGGATTCATTTATCCAACTTGAAGTGAAAGGTCCAGATTAGCGTCCTCAATAGATCTTTGAGCACATTGAAAGATACCATTTGATTATGGTGCCTTTCTTAATTTGGTTTCTTTCTTTTTTTTTTTTTTTTTGATAAGTGTGGATTACACTATATCCACCGTGCAAAATTTGGCAAAATTGTACATCTAAGGTAGTTCTCAACCTGATCTCTTTATGGAAGCTTTAAGCAGTTTTTAAATTTGCAAATTAGCTTGAGTGTCTTACTTTACTGTTTCTAGCTGAGTCATTTTCTGTTTAGTTGCAAAATATGTTTGAAGTTTTTTCTTCAAAATTACATGATTGCAAGTCACTGGAAGATGATAATTTCAGTATAGTTTCTACAGGTATTTCTTACATACAGAATATCGTCATTTAGATTCATTTGCAAGTTTGCAACAATCTGCCCATTAAAAAAATGGTTTCTCATCCTTTTTAGATGTCTACTGCTAATTATTACTGATTGGTTGGTTGTAGTCAAGGAAAAACAGAGCATCCTTATCACTATTAGGAAACCAGGCATATCTCACCTAAATTTTAAATCATTTGTGCTTCCAATTTTACTTTAAGCTTAATTTTTCAATTAGGAGTTGAAGAATTGTTTTTAACCAGTAATGCATGTTCCTATTTGAAAACAGTTTTAAAATCATAATTTTAAAAAGGGAAAAAAGGCTAAAAATTTTCACACATATAAACAGGATTCTGGGTATTTTTATGTTCTGGGGAGCTCACAGTGGCAAAGAAGTAGAACTAAATATAGTGTTTATATGCCAAATACTTGATCAAATGCGATCATAGCAGGAAATTAAACTGATATGTGGGAGTTTGTGGATTTTTTTGTTTTGTTTTTTGTTTTCAAGTAAACAAGCAAGCAAACCAAACATTGGTTTCTAGAGTGAAAACTATTTTTTTCGTAAGCCTTGCTGTTGAGTAATTCCCTGGGTGAATTAGAGATAACAGAGGTTGTGTTGGTCAGTATTAATAGCCTCTCTTATTCTCAAAGCATTGGCTTTTATTGTTCACTTAGACTTGAGAAAAAAAAATACTCTAATAAACATAAAAATGCCAACAGTTCTAGTTATTATTTTTTTTTTTTACAGAAGTAGTTCTACTCTTAGGACTTAAAAAACTTCTCCTTCCCCTATAGAGAAGCAAGAGTCAGATGGTATATATAAAAATCCTTAAGTTACAAATCTTGGAATCAAATCGTTCTAAAAAGGTATGCCATGTTAATACCGTATACATCTTAAATATTGTCTTTACCCCTTGGGTTACACATAACCAGAGCCTGCCAATAAGCAGGTTTCCTGGGTTGACAATAGAGAAAGAAAATACAGGACTGAGATTCTGGCTTAAGTCATATATTAGTAAATTGATCTTTCCTTTTAAAATAGATAAGTGTGTAATCCAGAAAACCTTCCATTGCTCATAAATATTTTATCAAATGGAATAATTATTCTGTGTAAAAATTCCAGAAACAAGTTATTATGGTTGATGAGGATAACACCTCTCATTTTCCTGTAATGCTTACTAATTTTATTTCCAAAGTGCTTTCTTTCATTGTAATTCCACTGTAAAATATCTTGTATGTTCATAAAATTTAGTAAATGAAGACGCCGCCACTTGAAATTGGCTCTCCTTCTGATATCCATTAGTAACCCTAGTCTAGCATTTCTCATGCTGCATTGTGGCTGTTTAATGTTTTTCTTCAACCCTAAGCTATTGAATTCTCAAATACAAAGACTGTGCTTTACTCATGTTTATTTCTGTGTAAGTTAGCCCTAGTTGGTACTTAATACATGTTTGATGAATGGATAAATGAAGGAGTGAATGAATAAGATTTTATCTGATTGATGGTGATCTAGATTTTTTTTTCTCTTCAGTCACTAAACATCTGGCTATCATTTTGATTTCAAAGGTATTTTTAAAACATTTTATTATTGGTTTGGTCAGTCTGCAAGGAGGAAGGATAACATGCTGAGAACAGTTTAAAATGATTATATATCATTAACTACATTTCACTTATCAAAAGTTATTAAAGATATATTTAAAATCTAGAATCTTTATTGCATTTTGACAAATGTAAGTGAAAAAAGAATCTGAAATAATAATAAGCTAGAATTGATTAGAGATGCATTTGGAGCCTGGAATTAGTATTTACAAAATTGATTAGTCTCTCAATGTGATGCAGGGAAAAGTATAACAATCACCTATGTAGCAAGTTAATGGTTTGTAGAAATGTTAACCTTAATTGGGGCTGGCTTCATTGGCATGCTACCTGCAGAAGGACCTCGTTCTTTGTTTAATGCCCTGTGCTGTCATTTTGGAATTTTTAATAAGTTTTGAACAAGGGACTTGCAAATTATCTAGCAGATCCTGATCTGAATCATGAGGAAATAATCACAGAAATACAGAATGTAGACATTTTACAGGACAGCTGGTCCAGCTTTTTAAAAAGATGTCATTGTCATGAAAGATGTTTCTAAAACCTAGAGGAGTGGGAAATGTTCTAGATTAAAGAACACTAACTAAGGAGAAATAGTAACGAAGAGCAATACATGAACCTTGATTGAATCCTGGATCAAAGAACAAAATAAAAGAACATTTTTCATATAATTGGAAATACTTGATGATATGTTTAAACCTTAATATACCAACAGGGTCCTTCTTGCCCAATATTAATTTTTGAGTTTCTTTTTTGAACAGTTCTAAATCTTTATATGGTTTGACATTTCATTCATTTTATTTTTTTTTTCGAGGTCTTCCACAGAACAAAGGAACAATTTACCTATTTTTAATAGAATGAAAGTCATTATATTTTAAAACATTTTATTTATTTATTCATTTTAAAGCCAGTCAAATTTAGGAGTGGGGAGTTACATATCAACTTCAGTGACCCTAATGTTAATAAATTCTGATAACCCACTACCACTGGACCAGCCAAAAGTCTTTATATCTTGCAATTACCACATGGGTCCCTTTAGAAATGTAAGCTTCATGAAGGGATTTTAGTGATCTTATCCTGAAACATTTTGCTACTCCATCATCCTAGGAATTATTTGTTTATTGCTTGTCAATTACTTCCAATTATACTACAAGTAAAAAGACTAACATAAAAATAAAACAAAAGAATGCTGCATTTGTGAGATACATGATCCAGCTGTGTCATCCTTCAGTTTTCTTGTTGCATTGCCCAACATATTGCATCATCTTCAACAAGGTATTGAAAAAGCCTGAAGATACCACCTTTGTTGTTTGTTAAACTTTCATTGAACACACTTTGTTAAACACAGTTGAAAATTTGTAACTGTTTAATTTTGTAACTGTTTTAATTTGTAACTGTTTAAAATTTGCCCATATTGGCAAACAGAAATACTTCGACAGAGGAAGATTTTTCTAATTATTAGATAAATCAGATGAACAGATAATGTTACTCTGGACTCTAATGATAGTGGTTAAATTGATTATATAGAAGAAATGTCAATATAAATCATCAGATGATGATATCCTAGGTCTAGGGATGATAAGCTGGCCAAAGTTTTATTGGGGAAGCCATGCCCACTCATTTACGTATTGTCTGTGGCTGCTTTTCTGCTACAAAGGCAGAGTTCAGTAGTTGAGACAGAGATGGTTTGTTTTGCCAGCCTAAAATATCTACTTTCTGAAACTTCACAGAGGTTTGCCAACCTACTCGTCTAACATGAATTTCGTCAAACTCAAGAATTGAAAGTGAACAGTGTGTCCAAGGACAGAAGGAGAAATAGTATTCAAACTCACGTAGTCATTCAACAGGAAGGATTTTGTTGCAGCAAGATGCTGGACCATCCAATTTGCTAATAGGACCATTGACAGTAATTTTTCATCTTTCATGATATTTGTTCACCAGAATATACTTGATGCAGTTATTTAGTGGACAAATGACAACGACAGATATGTGTATAACAATGACTGGAAGGAAATAAGTGATATAGAAATGAACAAATTTGTTGGATTGATCAGTTTAATTCATTTTTATAAATCTGAAAATGAAAATATGTTGCAATTATGGAGCAACAAAGATGGCTCTCCTTTCTTCAACAAAATGATGAGCCATCTGAGTTCTTCAAGGTATCCTGTTTTGAAGACACAAGTGCAAGAGGAAAAACCAGATGTAATGATAAACTAGAACTTTATGAAGATGCTTTTGAAGTCTGGAATCTTGATTGCATTTTGTCAGGGCAAGTGCAAGCAGAAGAACCAGAAGCAGCTGGGCGCGGCGGCTCACGCTTGTAATCCAGCACTTTCTTAGGCCAAGACTGGCAGATTACCTGAGATCAGGAGTTCAAGACCAGCTTGGCCAATATGATGAAACCCTGTCTCTACTAAAAATACAAAAAATTAGGCCGGGTGCGGTGGCTCACACCTGTAATCCCAGCACTTTGGGAGGCTGAGGCGGGCGGATCACCAGGTTAGGAGATCGAGACCATCTTGGCCAACATGGTGAAACCCCATCTCTACTAAAAATATAAAAAATTTAGCTAGGCATGGTGGCGCACGCCTGTAGTCCCAGCTACTTGGGAGGCCGAGGCAGGAGAATTGCTTGAACCCAGGAGGTGGAGATTGCACTGAGATGAGATTGTACCACTGCACTCCAGCCTGGTGACAGAATGAGACTCTGTCTAAAAAAAAAAAAAACAAATTAGCCAGGCGTGGTGGTGGGCGCCTGTGATCCCAGCTACTTGGGAAGCTGAGGTGGGAGAATCTCTTGAATCCAGGAGGCAGACATTGCAGTGAACTGAGGTCACGCCACTGCACTCCAGCCTGAGTGACAGAGCTAGACTCCATCTCAAAAAAAAAAAAAAAAAAAAAAAAACCAGAAAAGAACCAGAAGCAGTGATAAACTAAAATCTATTTTATATAAGCAAGATGTATTTGAAGCCTGGAATCAGTATTTATAGAAATGGATATATCTCAGGTTCATATGTGACAGAATTGATGATCAGTTAGTTGATGAGTCTTCAAAGAATGCTGCCCATTTTGGGTATGTAACTTCAAAATTTAAAAAAAATGAAATAAAATTTTGGCTTTCCTGTTTAAATTTTTATTAAATTTTTTACCATGCTATGTTTCACTATCCTTTTATTACATCTGTAAATCATTCATAAAATGACTTCAGATTTATATAAATTTCACCCAGGCTGGAGTGCAGTAGTGTAATCTCAGCTCGCTACAACCTCTACCTCCCAGATTCAAGCAATTCTCCAGCCTCAGCCACCCTAGTAGCTAGGTTTACAGGCATGCGCCACAACACCCAGCTAATTTTTGTACTATTAGTAGAGGACGGAGTTTGGCCATGTTGGCCAGGCTGGTCTTCAACTCCTGATCTCAGGTAATCTGCCCACCTCAGCCTCCCAAAGTGCTGGGATTACAGGTTTGAGCCACCGTGCCCAGCTAAAATTTGTGTAAAATTAAGAGTTCATGGACCTGGGTGGTAAATGGTAATGACTGCTTTTCTAGGCACATAAGATTAATTTCTTGAGTGTGATAATGTTTTTGTGGTTATGTAGGAGAAGGGTCTTGTTTTTTTAGTAGGTAAGCGATGAACGATTTAAAGTGTTGCATACCTGCAACTTACTTTGAAGTGCTTGGGGAGGGCATAATATAGAGAAGGGAGAACAAATAGGACAAAGTACTAACAATGAGTGAATTTAGATGAAAGAATACTGATTTCTTGTACTATTCTTTCCATGCTTTTCTAGGCTTGGATAGTCTAAAAATTAAATAAAATCAAAGAAATGAAAATTTGGCTCTCAAACACATGTAAAGAACCACTTCCCCCAGTGCATGTCCCTTTTAGAGGAACTGCTTGCATTTATACTGTAAATACATATTTTAAAATTATTAGTTTAGCCTAAGTATGACTGTGTCAGCTTTTTGCTACTGAGCAGTTGAGGAATAAAATGGTGAAGTTAATAATATGCAGTTGTTTGCCACCAGGGGTTTTCTTAGAACTTCTTATGCTTTCAGAAAATGTTACATTTAGCAATAAAATGCATAAATTATTTTCCTTGTCTGTTAGGCAAGATTGCTGTAATAGTTAACCCCAGTGGGCAATTTAGCTTGTGTTAATTTGTTCTGTGTTTTTTTTTAAAATCACTTCTTATGGCCTGTTTACAGAAAATCAAGAGAATGTTCTTTAAAGTTACAGGCATATATACTGAGAATTCAAGTTTTCTGAAATTATTTCCGGTATGTTATATGTGTATTAAGGAAACCGGTCTCATATTTCCGTGCTTATTAATGATATGAACAAAAGTATATTACCCTTACCTTTATTTTATTTACCTTTGTTTATGATTACTCTTATTTTTGAACATTTTATTGGTGCTGGGAAAACATTTGCTAGGAGCATATTTGCCTTGACTTTGAAGAGTATACCAATATTTAAAAATTTATGAGAAAACAACCTATTCGTCACCTGTAAACTGTAAAAATTCATTTTTTATTATACTATATTGTAGGAATTTGAAAAGTCTTATTAGAGATAAATAATTCTTACAGACTGATAAAAGCACATGGAAATGTTCTTTCATTGCTGTTATTTGTCTGTGCTTGATGTGGGTTTGAATCAGATAACCTTCTTCATTTTCCAGTGACAATGACCTTTTGCTTTTCAATTCCTAGCATTCAGCTTCCTTGCGGGCATTCTTACAATGTTAGTGCAGTAAAGCATGCAGACGGTATTTTCAACAAAATGCTTGTTCACAGCTGCGTGACATAAATCATTCAGTCTGCTTTTTGAATAACAAATAATATTGCTTATTAGAAATCCACATCAAGTCTGGAGTTAAACAAGAGAAGACTCTATTTGAATGTTTAAAAACAAACAGATTATCCACTTTTTCATTTTGGTGAACCTATTGGACTATAACTTCATATGTAAAGTATGTTTGGCATTGTCACAGTATTCTGAGTCCTGAAGTGGAAATGGGAAAAAAAGAAGTAATATCTTCTAAATAAGTATTTTGGAAAATTCTTTGAAGTATGATATCTTGAGACTTCTAGGTATTCTGTTTACATATGTTCATAGATGAGATACCTTCTACTTTAACTCACATATTCCTTCATATGGCTTTCCAGTGACATCTATCTTTCTTTCTTTCTCTGGAAATTTCCTTAATGTCAGGTACTTCAGGAGGTTAAAAGGTTTTTTTGTTTTTTTTTTTAATGGTAATAATAATAACAATAGCTAATATTCATTTGTCCAACTGACATGCCCAGGGTCAGAGTCACAATTAGTAAGTGCTAGTACAGGCAGGTTTCCAAACTTCCAGCACCCACATTTCTAATCTCTGCCCTGTACTGCCAAAGGTGGCAGCACAAAGTGAGGCAGGTCCACGTCATCAGTCCTGAAACTTGCATCAGCCTGGCCGAAAATGTGTGACTTTTCTTCCTCCTAAGCACCCAGAAGTGAAGTGCCTAGGCATCCTTCATCTTTTGCATGCTTTTGCTGCTGCTTCATCACTTTGTCTTTCCTTGTTTTGCTTGTGCATAGAGACATATTCCAGAACTTTCAGTCATGAGTTTCCCTGGCCTTGGTCTATATTTTGTCGGGTCCCGCTTAGGTTTCTGCCCTTCCTGAGAAAAACATGTTTTGGGACCAGGCTTCCAGCAGCCTGAATTGGTCCACTGATATCATCAGGAAGACTGCAGTGCTCTGTGGCATCTAAAACACTGAATAACTGTGTTCATATGTATGTTTTCTGTTTTGTGATCTGGCAAAATGTTGTCATGATAGTTCCTGCATGTCATATGTTGAAGCATGGGTTATGGTAGGAAGGAGGCATGCAGATTGGATCATAGCCCATTCAACTGTGGGAAATACCAGTGAGCATAATCATTGTTATCTGTCATTCTCTTTCTAACCCTCAGACTTTTACTATGATGACCCAGTATAGAAGCATTTGTGGTTGAATGACTGAAGGATTCAAGGCAAAAACAGTGTTAGGGTGATCCTGGGTCACTAGGAAAGTATGAAAGCCCTCTTAATTTGCTTTTTATATTCATTGATGTAAAATGAGGATAGAATACCAGAAAAAGAGAATATTAGTGATTGTATTAGGAACTTCTCAGGATCTCCTCATTTAACATTTGGAGAATATGCTTATAAATTCACTTTTTCCATGGTTGCAGATATTATGCATACTAAGGGGTTATATTTTCTATTTCTGATCTTCCATATCCATAGCTGAGTCAGAATTTTTCAAACATTCGCTCCAATAGGGTTATGTAGCATAATTCCTTACGTAGTAACACTCAGCCTAGGCACTGAAGCAACTTGACTTTATGGCCTCCCTTTCTCTCTCTCTCCTAATAGAGTGAGTGAGGAGGATAGTTCCAAGATCTCACTTTGTTTTCTTTGCCCTAACTTCCATTGTCTGAATGCTGCATTGCTAAAACTACAACTACTGCTCTGCCACTCACTTCACCTTCTTGTTTTCTTCCCAGTCTTAGACCACTCACTTATTAATCATCCCCAACAAAGTGATTCATAGATTAAATGTCACAGGAGATGTAAATTTCAGGAGTTTAGAAAGTCTGTCTGCATATTCTAGCAGGAGTGTTTAGCATAGGGAAATTTGAAATTGAGTAAAGGATTACTGTTCTTGACCTTACAGGAGTCCTTCAAGAGATGCAGACAGTTAAGTGCCCAACTTGTCACTAAGCTTATTCGAGTGATAAAGCATTAGGATATTACCCTGCTGTGGATCAAAGAGAAGATACTTCTTGGAATTGATGGTTAATGAGATGACAACTCTTTTTGGATATGGGAACCAGAGAACATCCTAAACATTTCATTGAAGGTTATACTCAAGCTTGAGCTACAGGGAAACCAGTAGCAGCAAGGAGAAGACTTTAATAGCATCATGAATGAACCTGACCATAAGAATACCAGCTTGTTGTCCTGGAAGCTGGGCTTGAAGCCAGACATCTCAGGGTTATTATTATTCATTCTTTAGCCTACTGATAGTTGTTGGGCCCTTGTGGACTACACTTGAAGTATTTCCTCAAGCATCTGCATCTACCTCTAAAAAGTTGTGCAGGCCCTGTCTTCTGCTCATATGGGCTTGCTTCGGTTATCTCTCTTCAATCCCCAACTCATTTAGCTTTGTATTTTGGCTCCTTCTTATTGCCTTGATATTTTTAGATGTAGTCACTTGGCATGGCACTGTTTGCCTTTAAGTTAGGATCCCTTTATTATACTATGAATTTTGATTAGGAGTATGAGATCTATAGTAGGCACATGGTCTTGGTTCAAGGACTGGCTCTGCTCCATGTGACTTTAAACAGGTGCCTTGATCCCTCTCAATTACTGGTTTTCTCTTCCATAAAATGGTAATAGTAATAATACCTTCAACCATTGTTTTGAGACATAAATAAGTATGAAAACATTTAATAAGAGACTGGCACATTGTAATTGTTTAGTGCGACATAATTTACTATTGTGTTCTAGTTATTGTTTTAGTCCAGTGGTTTTCAAACTTTTAAATCTCAGTATGCATTTATATTCTTCAACTTCACTGAGAATTCTAGGTGCATTTGTTATGTGGGTTATATGTGTTGCTATTTGAAATTAAAATTGAGAAGTTTTTAAAAATTATCAATTAAAAGATCATAACCTCATTACATGTTAACATAACACATTTTATGAAAATTGACTATATTTTTAAATGTAAGAGAAGTCATTATTTTACATTTATATAAACTCTTTAATGTCTGGCTTAGAGAACTAGATTATCTGCAGTGTAGTCATCTTTTGAAAAATATTGTTTTGTTTGGGATCTATGAAGAGAATCTGGCATTATACAGATATATAGCTGGAAAAAAGGGAAGTGTTTTAATAATCTTTTCAAATAGTTATGGATATTTTTCTTTGATACTACACTAAAACTTGACAAGTGGTAGTTTCTTAAAGGTCAGTTGCAACATAGACTTTGAAACCGTATCAATGACATTTTTACTCTGCTACATTAAAATCCACTGGTCTGTCTTGTATTTGACTGGATCTTTTACCCATGCATGATATATTATCATACGTTTGTCATTTCAAAAACATTAGTTCTTTGACTTATGTAAATCTTATGAATGTTAACACATTTCATCATGCAATGTACTTAGAATCATGTTCTTTAATATCACCATTGATCTCATGGGAAAAGTCTTTAAATATTAACAAACTATCAAGGTCATGGTAGTGGATACAAGTTTCCTCAAAATCTTATTTTCACTTGAAAGCTTGCATTTTTGTGACTGACAGTAAACACTGTTAGTTATTTTTGTTGGAGTTGTAAGCTCTTGAGAAAATACCTATTAAATACCCAAGTCTGGTTAGTCACAGATCGTGAGTCATTCTTTCAAGTGAAATGGCCATTATGAAAATGGAGCTAGTTCAGCTCACAGCCCTAATGATCTCAGATGTGCTTTTCTTCAAGACAGCCATCATACTTCGGTATACAACAGATGTGCTTTATGCACACTTCTCACTTTTTTAACAGAATGTCCAAAAGATGTCTACTTAAGGATCAAGATTTAACAAAACTAGTACTTTAAAACCGCTTCATCAAGTGCATTCCTAGGTTAAACAATTTTTCTTTTTTACCAGGAGTGTGTACTGGTGAAGAATACAATGACAGCCTCATTGCTACTGCTTTGTTTTACCCAAGATAGTTTTTGTGCCACCAGTACAAATGTCAATGTAGTAAAAAAGGCAAAATCCTTCTTAGGATTACTAAATAAAACAGTTTAAGTTTTATGGACCTCCCCTGAAAGGGTCTCAGTGACCCACAAGTGTTTACAGACCACACTGAAAATTACCGTTCTAGGCAATAAGAACACAGCAGTGTGAACAACAGATAACAAAAGAATCCTGCCCTCATTGAGCTTACCTTCTGGTGCAGAGAGACAAACAATGTAAAATTGATAATATTTTAGATAGTAATAAATACTAAGTAGGAAAAAAGGAGAATATGAAGTGTCAGGGAGTTTTGAACTTTTTAAATGGCAAGGAAGGCTTCACTAAAGAACAGAAGCAGGTGACAGAGCAAACTATGGAGACACCTGGGCAGGAACATTCCAGACTGAAGAAACAGCTAGGTGGAAGTGTGTCTTATATGTCTGAAAAATGGCAGGGGAACAAAGAGGCTGGAGAAGAGTGAGTGAAAGGAAAAGAAGTAGATGAATTCAGGGGCTTAGTGGGGACAGATCACCCAGGGTCTTGTAGGTTAGTGTTACTGAAAAATTGGTGTGCATGCATATCACTTGGTCTTGTGAAAATGCAGACTCTGATTTGTAGTTGGGAGTTGGGTTCTGCACTTTTGCATTTCCAGGTTACCAGATGATGCCAGTGTTACAGTCCTCTTTAAATAGCAGTCTTTGGAGGCAGTTGTAAAGAGTTTGGCTTTTATTCTGAGTGACACAGGAAGCCATTGGAGAAAATGCAGCAGAAGGGTGGCATGTTCTGACTTACATTTTAACATGATCAGATATAAATATTAATAACAGTAACAGATCTGTCATCCCTTGTCCAAAACCCTTGGAACCAGATTTGTGATGGAGTGTGGGATTTTTCAGACTTTAGAAAGGTAGTATATTTTATATATATACAGTATATTTTATAATACAGCAGTGTCTGAGTCATTACTCTGTAATGACACATTAGTATTTCTGCAGTGAAATAAATGGTCACACTCAATGAGATAAAGACTAAATATTGTCACATTGACCACGTGAGGTTTTTGCCACTGAATGAGTTATAAAGAGTTATTAAAATACTTTGTTGTTCAGATCAGACCAGGATTTGCTGCGAAATGTGTTATAAAAATAATTTCACTTTTTAAAGCATTTGGATTTTATAATTGAGAAAATACGGACCTTTGTTGGTATTATACTTGTCAGTTGCTCAGATCCCTACACTGCTGAAACTTCTTAATAAGTTCATTACACATTCATTTTAGGCCTTGTTGTATGCACATGTCAGCAAGAGACGCCACAGCCCCAGATCTTTCATGTCCTGGTTGTACTCTCAGGAAGAGAAACAAGTATGTATCAATTTGGAACACAGGTTCTCATTTCTAAAGAGTTTTTGCATCTTGGCAGCCTATTCTGTTGTGTACGCCATAAAAGCATAGTTAATTAAAAGATGCCAAGCGTTTTACTATACTTTGGGATAATTAACGTGCTTTCGAATTACCCAACTCTGCTCATTTGTGGTTGCCACAGTATTACTTCCATGTCTGATTTTGCTTTCTTCCTTACAGTTGTAAACTGCCTTATTCCACATTTGGCTCTATAGGTTATAATCTAAGGCAAACCTCTCTGTGTTCCTCAGAATCTACTTTTTTTGTTTCTTAGTGACTGAGTGGTTTTCCCAGAGGCATCCAGTTTAAAAGAAATGCGTTTGGAAGTGGTTAAAGTAAGATGAGGAATGTTGTGATCTTTTCCCATCTCAGTTGCCTCTGATGTGAATATTAGTAATGGGAGCCTTATCTCTCTTTTCCCAGTAGTTTCATTTAAGCATTAGTTTTTCTTATTTTCTGAGCAACTGTCCTTTTGATAAAGCTTGAAAACACGGATGTAAGGAAGACTTTGAAGGGTTGCTATTTCAATGCTTGCTGGCAATATGACATTTTGTTTCTCATCACTGGAAAATCCTATGAATCTGCATTGCAGAATAATGCACATTCTAATAAACACACTACTTTAAATACTCCTAGGCCAGGGAATATGATGATCAATTCCTGTTCCAAAGGCAAGAATCCAAGTAGGTCAGTGCTACGAAACTATGTTGGAGTATGGGAAAAGCATGAGTGAGGAATAATTTGTGCCAAAGGATGAATAATAACAAGGAGAAGAAAAACATTGTTTGCAATTTTTCTTTTAAGAAAAGATTAAGAAGCTTATATACTGGATCTGCTGAAGGAGTTGAGGGTATCTGAGAACACTGAATTATAGTTGGAAAAATAACTGACAAAGAAAATCTCCACTAAAGTATAGTTGATTATTTTCCAGAACTTGTAATTATAAAAAGTAAGAATTCTGCAAAGAGTGTTCATATGGTTACATTATTTAATATCTGGAACTTCAAGTGCTGTGAATGGTTAAAAGTCTTAAGTTGTCGGACTGGAAAAATGGAAACACTGGAACATGAACATTGCAAAAAAATATTCATCAAGTATATTATTTAATTGTGTTATATAGTATATTATTTTAAGGATGAATTATAAGGACTTCATACAAAATAATTCATTGCATTTTAATTTAATTTAATTTAATTTTTTAGACAGTATCTCACTTAGTTGCCCAGGCTAGAGTGCAATGATGTGATCTTGGCTCACTGCAGTCTTGACCTTCCTGCTCAAGCAGTCCTCCCTACACACCACCCCTGTTCCTACCCCAGTAGCTGGGACTACAGATGTTTGCCACTACACCTGACTAATTTTTGTACTTTTTGTAGAAACAGGGTTTTGCCACATTGCCTAGGCTGGTTTTAAACTCTTGGGCTCAAGTGATCCCTGCATCGGCCTCCCAAAGTGCTGGGATTACAGGTGTGAGTCCCTGCACCCAGCTGCGTTTTAATTTTAGATGCGAGATGCGGAGAAGTAGAAGGATCTACTTTATTGTCATTGTTGAGTTTTGTGTACTCTCTTTTCTGGACCAGAGGGTTTCAGGAAATGTATTGTATTCTTAAAGGTTAATTTTTGAAACGTACCCAACAAAATCCAAATGGGAGCCAGTTGGGAATGTTGAGATGTTATTGAGAGGATTGACAAGATTTAAACGTCATCTTGAAGTTCCCTTTTGCAAATCCTGTGGGTAAATAGGCCTGTCTGAGGACTTTCTGTAAATATGCCTACATGTTAGGAGAAACATTATCAGAAGTTCTCTTCTTTAAGGAGAAAACATCAGATTTGACTTGTCTAGAAGAAGAATTAGTAGGTTGGAGAATGACATACTTTACCTTCTGATTGAATTAAATGACCCATTTCCTGTGTATAGCTTTTCGTTTTCAAGATAGTGAAAGCTTTGAGTAAGCAGAAGGACTTTGTGTAATCTGTTTGCTAGTCTGCCAAGCTGATTAAAGGAAACTTTGCTTAGGTCTTTTATTAAAGACCAAGCTTTAGTTTTAAGTAGGAGAGATTTCCAAGTTTGCTTCACATTTCATTTAGGAGGCTTTGTTTGCCCAGGCTGTGGGTCCATGGTGAAGAATTGAGCACTCCATTTGCAAAATATTTTTTTCTGGAGATCTTTGATGAAGTTACATGTGAGCACTGTAGTTGCACAGTTTCAGAAGAGAGAGAGTGTGTGTGTGTATGTGTGTTTTGTATTAACAGTTCTGGGTCACTATTCTCTGAAGAATTAAAAATAATTGTCTTTGGTTTTAAAAATAGTTTATTTCTATCTGAGTTGAATCATGACACATCAGTTTTCAACTTGGAACAGTTTTAAATGACTTTGTTGCTTCTAAGGGTGAATTTAACTGACCTGATTTGGCCATGACTTTGCAGGGTGAATTTTAATTATCTTAGCTGTAATGCCTTCTTTCCACGTTTTCTAGGAAAGAAATTTAGTCAGGTTGTAAAATACCTAGAAATCTAGCAAGGCTTATTTTTGTTCCTCATTGGTTTAGAATTGTATATGTTATTAGGAGCCTTTTCATTTTTACAGTGAATTTTTGTTTCCTAAGAAACTTCCTTTATTAAAGAGTGTGGACGTTTTCTTTGTGACTCACATATTAACTATAGTACTTATTTGTTTGGTGTTTATTGTTTATGCCCTTGTTCTTTTAAAAATCACTTTACAGTAAAATAAGAGTTTAAGCAGGCCATTATTTTGGTGTGTCTAAATTTTGCACAGAAACAGAACAGCAACAGGTGGGGATTAATTATTACTGCCTTGCATTTTTGGGTTAAAGCAGTACAGGAAATCTCACCAGTTGGTTGAAAGGTGACTCTTCATTTGAAGGGAAGAAATGATCTTTTTTCTTGCCAGTAAATGTCATTCTTTTTATACAATTCAAAATTGTTAATTTTCAAACCAAAGGCAATTCAAAACCTAATCTGCTTTAAAACCTAATCACAATTTTTGAGTGTTTATGGGTCATTTGTCTAACTCTCATTTAAAATGCAATGTAGTCTTTTTTGTTTTGAGAATTCATTATATTGTTTAAAAGTTGTAAAAGCCTTTGGTTTAAGCCTAAAACGATAAACAGCTTAAATTTAACGTTCTAGTCTGTTCTAGAATGAAGTGTTTAACTTTAAAAGTAAAACATTAAGCAGGTTTAAACTTCACCAGAGGAATATTATCCTAAACCAAAGAATGCATAAGATATAGATTATATAATGATACAAAAAGAACATATATAATAAAAAGAAAAATAATTTTTGTTTTCAGAGGTCATTTTTAACAACTTGTACAGGTGTAGTGGATGTAAGTAGGATCTAATTGGAGAGAACATGAAGTTGTATTCAGTCATAAAATGTTATAAATTAATCGGAGAAACCAGGACATTCAGCTATTTATAAGTAAATTTAATTTTGTCAGTCAGTAAATGAATACTTTTGAGTACCTCCTATATCACCATAATGTTATAAATTATATCAAAGACTGATTTAACTAGGGGTTTTAAAAATCATTGCCTAAAGGCTCAGGTAAATATCTTGAAATTTTTATTATTTAAAGAAAAATGAGTGTCCTGAAAATACTAATATTTAGAGAAAAAGCAGCACAAAAGATTATGGTAGCAATGAATTTAACACTAAATCTTGCTTAAAATCTATACCTTTGAGTTTAAAAAAGAAAAATTGGCATCTCTTTTCATAAACATGATAGAATATATAAAAATAAGTTTAGATAAGGTTTTCTTGACTGCAATTCTAGCAGTTAACCAAAAATGAAAGAACATTTAATTAAGAAACTGTTTTTTATTCCCTATAATGAATGCTTGATATTCAGCAAATTCAGTTAGAACAGGGAGAAGAGGTAAATGAAGACCTCCACAGGGATTCTGAGGGGGAATTCAAAGACTTTAGAAGAATGTGGTGTTTTATTATGCATAAGTTTGCCGCAAAGCTATAGTTGATTTCTAAGCCTCTCAGACTGGGATTTCTTTGGTAGTACATGCAGTTCAGGAGCCCACCTAAAACAATTAGAACCTCCTGTGGAGTTTATTAAAGAGGACTTTTCTCTGTCTGATTGAGTTTCCATGTTTTCTTCATCTTACAGATAGTTTACTTACACTTTTTTGTTTTGAATAGTTCTCTGTTAGTACAAATGTAATATATTCGTTATATAATAGGCCTTTCTCCTCCGGGTTCTGGGAGAGAATAATATCCCGAGACCGTAGGGCATCCAGTACGTGTAATAAGGTAACCTCTCTCCTGTGCTTCAAGAAAGCACATACTTCCTCTCTCCCATACTTGGAAGAACTGAGAAAACAGTCACTTGAAACATTATCCAAGCTTGCTTTAGGTGAGGAGAAAGACTGATCTGGATATCACTACTGTTATTCTTCTAGTGTAGGAAGAATAACAGAAAGAACTTTCATCCCCTCTCTCCCCCGATATGTACACATACATATACACAGGCATATTTTTTCTTTCGTTTATTAAAAACTGAATAATTCACTTACGAGGTTGTACTATACATACGAATTAACTTAGGCTTATTTCGATGTCATCCTTTTCTTTCATTTTCGTGAATTTGTTTGTTTTTATATCGGGTCTCAAGGAGAATGTCTCACACAGAACCTAGCTTAGAGATGAAGCTGTCTCTCCACTTCCCCAGGCCTTGCTGCCACCTATGATTTTGAGTTCATTACTTTGTGCTCTTGTAAGTCTGCTCCATGAGTTGTGCTTGTTGTCTTCTGCCTTTGGCCTTCCTGCTGCCTGGCTTGCTTTCTCCGACTCTTGAGAAGTGAACTGGACCTGACTACAACATTCTTCTGTCCTCAGATAGCTGGATATTTAATTGGAAGAACATACAAAGCAGAGAAAAACTCATAGTGCGTTATTTATGGATGCCTTCTGACATCTCAGCCCAGGTTCCCTCCAGGGCCTGAGTCACAGACTATCCTCAGTATGTCTTTATTTCAGCCACTCTGCACTATTTGTAGTTCCTCAAACACTTAATGAACTTTCTTGTTTCTGCCCCCTTATTCACCGTGTTCTCATCTGTTTGGTGTCCTTTTGCCTGTTATTCGCGGCCCCTTTATTTTAAAAACCGTCTGTCCTTTAAGGGCCTTGTCAGATGATACCTCCTCTGGTATGTGTTTCTTGACACTCTGGCTAAAAGTGATTCCTTCCTTCCTTCCATTCATTCATCAGTTCAGCAAATATTTACTATTTTTATTATTAGATAATAATTATTATTATTAGAGCTACTATTGCCAGGCATTTGCACAAGACAATGGTTTGTAAAGCTTGTATTACTCTTGCTTTATTACCTTGTGTATAAATAATATCCATCATATTTTTGTTACTGCCGCTGAAGGCACAAACTATATCTGGACCTGCCTCATAACTGCCTCACCTTTAGAAGGCATTTCATGCATAATTTTTGAATGAGTGAAACTTTCTGATTATTTTAACATTTCTGTATGCCAACATAACTGAAATTTTTATAAAATTATCTTTTATATTAGATATGAAAAGTATTACTGATATTTCATGGCAATGGAGAAAACCTTTTAATAGATTTAATTGGGTATATACTTAATTTAAATAGTCATACATATCATGATAAGGATGTATATATTAATAATAATAATTATTATTATTTTGAGACAGAGTCTCACTGTATTGCCCAGGTTGGAGTGCAGTAGCACTATCTTGGCTCACTGCAACTTCTGCCTCCTTGATTCAAGCAATTCTCCTGCCTCAGCCTCCGAAGTAGCTAGGATTATAGGTGCAGGCCACCATGCCTAATTTTTGTATTTTTAGTAGAGATGAGGTTTCACCATGTTGGCCAGGCTGGTCTCCAACTCCTGACCTTAGGTGATCTGCCCTCCTGGGCCTCCCAAAGTTCTGGGATTACAGGCATGAGCCACTGTACCCAGCCATGCCATGATAAAGATATTTTAAGCAGCTGTTCTTGAGTCATAGGTTATCTGCTTCTCATTTTCAGTCATATTCTACTGATGAACTTTGACACGTTCTTATGCTGGGTCTGGGTGGATTTTCTGATAGAATCAAAAAGAGGTGTTGTGAGCTCTTGAGACCTTCAGCTGAAGGCAATCACAAACATTTTCGGCATATTAGTCTTGGATAACTTCCTTTGAACAAGCTGCTGTTCTCTGCCAAAAGAACACATGATTTTCTCTTTTTTCCCTTCTTAATTGTTGTATTTCTTCTATTAGATGAAATGTTTATTACTCCATTTTATCCCATATCCTAGATATGCCAAGAAAATTACAGTTTAAAATATTCATTCTCAAAGTATGGTCCAGGGACTCCTGAGGGAATTTCCACAAAGTCAAGACTATTTTTGTAATAATACTGAGACATTATTTTATTTTAATCACTCATTCTCTTGCAAGTCTCTAGTTGAATCTTCTAGAAGCTACATGGCATATGATACAACAACAGATGCAGATATGAGAATCCAGCTGTCTTGTATTAGGCTAGACATTACAGAGATTTACAGAATGTAACACCATTTTTTTGTTCTGAAAAATACAGTTATTTTTCATAAAAATGTTAATATGTAATAGGCTTATTATTGTAATTGAATTAACAAAACATATGATTCCAGTTCCTTCCTCCCTTCCTCCTTCCCTCCCTCACTCCTTCACTCCCTCCCCTCCTTCTCTCGTTGTCACTCAGGGTGGTGTGCAGTGGCACAAACACAGCTCACTGTAGCCTCCAATACCTGGGCTCAAGTGATCCTTCCACCCTAGTTTCCCATGTAGTTGGGATCACAGTCACTCACCACTTAATTTTTTTTCTTCTTTCTTTCTTTTTTGTTAGAGACAAGGTCTCACTTGTTGCCCAGGCTGGTCTCAAACTCCTGTACTCAAGTGATCCTCCTGCCTCAGCCTCCTAAAGTCCTGGCATTACAGGCATGAGCCACTATGCCCAGCTATGTTTTAATTTCTAATAGGACTAATAGCAATACATAATTAAAAGCTCTTTAGAATCCAGATTTCTGAGACCCAAAAGATCAACAGCCACTGGTTTATAAGATTTAAAATATTTTAGATAACAGAGAACAGACTTTCTAAGAGATTAAAAGGTAAAGTCCTTTTCATGTAGTCTAGGTGTCTTCAAACTGGAATACTTAATAATAATTGATTAAGCCAGTTTTCAGTTGTTGATCATTTAGGTTGAGTACAGTTTTTTATTCTTAAAAGTAATATTGTGGTGATACTCTTCTGTATTAATATTTTTCTAACATCGTTAATTATTTTACAGTAAATTTTTAGAAATAGAACTGCTAGGTCAAAAGGTATGCAGAAGGAACTGGCATGGCCTGTTACATAAATTCAAGGACCAAATATACTCTCATATTTTTTTCTATTAATCAGCAGGAAATTCAGTAGCTTCGTTTTTAGATAGTCTCTGCCTCCAAGTTTGAGCCCCAGGAGGCTTTCCCAGTCCCGGTTGTCCCATTCTCCTCCAAATGCCAGAAAGAGAACTGACTACATTATTGCTCTTCCTTCCTGTCATCATTTTCTGTTAGCATTTAAGACCAGCCCCACAATGTTTGGCAATAGTTGCTTTAACTGCCACTAGGATCTCGTTTCTGGTCAGACCATGATCCAGGTCACAGCAGTCACCCCAGTTGAAGGTCAAGATTGTAGTTTTTTCAAAGTTCATTCTCTTTTACTCCAGGATTTAGCATACCAGGGAGTCAGAGACTTCCAACATCCACCTTGGGCTGTGCCAGAATTTGTCCTTCCTGATGAACGCTTTTTGTGTGACCTTATATCGCCAGTTTCAATTATTTCTTCTTCAAGGCCATTTTATTTCAGGAATGTCTCTGCCTCTTCTTGCCATTGGGACTTGGCTTGAGCTATGAGTGTCTTCTGTGACAGAACTCTTTAATTTTGAATCTCAGGAATCAAAGATTGGGGTAATATTTCTTCCTTTCCAGAAAGATTTAGGGTCCTGGAAAATTGGTCTTCCTTCCTTTAGCAACTAATTCTGCTTATCAAGAGATTGAGGCACTTTGTCCTAGGCCATTCAGCTTTCCCCTCCCAGTGTCCTCTCTGCCCCTGAGTCCTAAGGGCAGTGGTACCTACCAACCCACTGGTCAACTAAAGGAACATTCAAGCCGCTTTTCTCTCAGCAGAAGGATACACACCAGCAATCTAAGGTCTCTACCCCCAAACATAAGAAAGACTTAGAATTTTTAAGTGTTCTCCTTCAAAGAACATCTCATCTAATCTCTGCCTTAACAGATACCTGTTACACAGTTAAGCTTATGGTATATGTAGCTAATTGCTCTCCAAAGAGCTTACGCCAGTTTATTCTTCCACCAGCAAACAGTGCTCATAAATGTCATTAATTAGGATTGTTTTAATATTAAAAGAAACTCAAATCTTTTCCCTAATATTTCTTGTTTTTTTGCCAGACACTAAATTTATTTGGCCATATGATTGTGATCTGTAGCATCTTGAATAATGTCTTCTATAACAGAGCAGGTGTACACAGAAGACCGAAAGAGTAAGAAGGGAATACCTGCCTGAAATCATTAACAATAGTAAGAAGGGAATACATGGCTGTTAATGATTTAGCTTGAGGCTAATATGGTAATACTGTGTTTTCAAAATAACTTTTGGTGAAGGCAAGAGAGGGTACTTACTTACTAAAGGTCTCCTAAGTACAAGGTGCTTTATAGATGATACCTAATTTAATTCTCAACAACAAACCTATGTTACTATTCCCATTTTAGATTATATTATTATTCTATTTTATAAATAAATAGATTATTATGCAGAGAGGTAGTAAATTTTCTAAAGTCACTCAGCAAGTAAAGGTTGATGTTCCCTAAGAAAGCCCCACCTAGCACTAAATACACAGCTCTCAGAGTAAGGACTTTGAGAATTAGCCTTTCTCTCTCACTTTCTCCAAAGTCAGAATGATCTCCGGGATACTCTCGTTGCTCATGGGTGCAACTTTGCACAAGGTCCATGAGGAGTTAGGCCCACCTACAAAGACTCCAAGACTTCCCTCTGCAAGTTGGGTTGGCGGAGTTCCCCAACCATGTTCATGGGCTAAAATTCACTAGTAGGACTCAACAGAACTCACTAAACATTACCTTACTTATAGTCATGGTTATTACCGTGAAAGGATAATATTAAAATTAGCCAGGGGAAGAAGCACATAGGACAGGTTCCAGGAGAATTACAAAACACAGAGCTTCCATTGTCCTCTCTTCTTGGAGTCAAGACACATGGCAACCCTCCGTCCTTCCCTCCCTTCTCTCCTCCTGTCCTTCCTTCCTCCCTCCCTCCATCCCTTCCCTTTTCTTCCTTCTTTCCTTGGTGCCCAAGTTCACGGCTGCTCTCGAACTCCTGGGCTTAAGCAGCCTTTCTGCCTCAGCCTCCAGAGTAGCTGGGATTACAAGTATGTCCCTGTTTTCTTCCTGCATTTATGTTTTATAATACACGTGGGATGTTTCCAACCAGAGAAGCTCTCCCGGCCTCAGTGTTCAGAGTTTTCATTGGGGCTTTATTGCCTAAGCATGGTTGATTGACTGTCCATGTGGTTCCTTAGCCGATACCAGTGACCCAAGGCTCCAGGTTACTCTCTGGCTAGCCCCAGGCAAACAAAGATGATCTCCAGGAGTTGAAGACAAAGTCCAGACCTCTTCTGAGACAAATTAAATTATTTACTACATAGGGTCCCAGTCTGGTTGAGTGCTTCCTCCCTTTCTAGACCCCCCATCATGGATCAAGAGATACCTCGTCACTGCCTCTGTGGTTTGGAACCCCAAAGGAAGCAGAGACACACATGGAATGTGGGTGTCCTGTTATAAACTGGAAACTCACTCCACATCATATTCTTTAGGACTGAATTGTAATAGAAAAATATCAAGGAAATAATAACATGACTTGAATGCTTACAGGCAATTTTTTTCTAGTATTAAAAATATAATTGAATTAATTATGGTTTACTTATTAAGACAAACTTCAATATAATTAACCCCCAACACACACACACACACACACACACACACACACACACACACCCAGTAGCAGAGGAAATATGTATGTGTCTATCACTGCATTAAGGTTGTGTTTTATGCTAACTTTTTATCATCACTGGGTAGGTTCGTGTAAGCTGTTTTCCTAAATAATTACTTATTATTTACAGCCTATTTTTATTATTCATGGATTCCATACTTGCAAATTTGCCCCCTTTCTAACATTTATTTGTAACCCTAAAATAAGTCATTGTGGCATTTTTGTGGTCACTTGCAAATAATCACAGAGCAGTAAAAAATTTGAGTCATATGACCTGCCTGTCCCCAGTTGTGGTCAAGCAAGGCAGTGCTCCACCTTGTTTCAGCTCTTATTCTGTGAACAAGTCCTCTTTTTGTGGTCTTTTAAGGACCACACTATTTTACATTTTTGTAGGGCTTTTTTTTTTTTTTATTGTTGTTAGTGATTTTGCCATTTAAAATGGTCCCCAAGCCTAGTGCTAAAGTGCTGTCTAGACAGCGTTCCTAAGAGCAAGGAGACTGTATCTTCAGGGAAATACACGTGTTAGATAAGCTTCATACATGCATGAGTTACAGTGCTGTTATTGTGAGTTCAGTGTTAATGAATCAACAGTATATACTAAATAAGGTGTCTTTAAAGAGATATGCATGTAAAACAAGGTAATGTATTTAATGGCTGATGAAAATGTTGTGACCAGAGGCACACAGGAACCTAACCCTGTGTTGCCCCTAGGAGCAGTGGTTCAGTATTCGCTGGTAAATTCATGGTTTGAGGTAACTTCATAGCATATAACTACTGTGAATAATGAGAAATAATTGTATTTGCTGCCTTCATTCATTCATTATTCATTTATTCATATAATCTGTAATTCATTCTTTTTGTTTTTTTGAGATAGAGTCTCACTTGGTCACCCAGGCTGGAGTGCAGTAGTGTGATCTCAGCTCATTGCAGTGTCTGCCCCCTGGGTTCAAGCAATTCTCCCAGCTTCAGCCTCCTGAGTAATTGGGATTACAGGCACCTGCCACCATGACCGGCTAATGTTTATATTTTTATTAGAGATGGGATTTTGTCATGTTGGCCAGGCTGGTCTCAAACTCCTGACCTCAGGTGATCCACCCACCCTGGCCTCCCAAAGTGCTGGGATTAATAGGCATGGGCCACCACACCCGGCCTGTTATTCATTCTTGAAGCAGACATATCTGTGTGTGTGCTTTTGTTTTTTTGTTTTACCATCATTTATTCCTTCTCTGATACTCTTCTTCCTTTCTTTATGTAGACTTGAGTTCCTGACTTACATCGTCTTCAGGTCTTAGATTTAAGTCTTTGATCCATCTTGAGTTGATTTTTATATAGGGTGAGAAATGAGCATCCAGTTTTATTCTTCTATGTGTGGCTTGCCAATTATCCTAGCACTATTTGTTGAATAGGGTATCCTTTCCCCACTTAATGTTCTTGTTTGCTTTGTCAAAGGTCAGTTGGCTGTAAATATTTGGCTTTATTTCTGGCTTCTCTATTCTGTTTCACTGGTCTTTATCCCTATTTTTATACCAGTACCATGCTGTTTTGGTGATTATGGCCTTATAGTATAGTTGAAGTTGGGTAATGTAATGCCTCCAGATTTGTTCTTTTTGCATAGTCTTGCTTCGGCTGTGCAGGCTCTTTTTGGTTCTATGTGAATTTTAGGATTGTATTTTCTAGTTCTGTGAAGAATGATGATAATATTTTGATGGGAGTTGCATTGATTTTGTAGATTGCTTTTGACAGTATGGTCATTTCGCAATATTAATTCTATCCATCCATGAACATGGGATGTGTTTCCATTTGTTTGTGTCACCTGTGATTTCTTTCAATAGTGTTTTACAGGTTTCCTTGTAGAGGTCTTTCACCTCCTTGGTTATGTGTATTCCTAAGTTTTTGTTGTTGTTGTTGTTGCAGCTGTTGTAAAAGATTGAGTTCTTGACTTGATTCTCAGCTTAATTATGGTTGTTGTATAGCAGAGCTACTGATTTGTGTACATTAACTTTGGAAACTTTGCTGAATTCATTTACCCAGTTCTAGGACCTCTTTGGATGAGTCTTTAGTGTTTTCTAAATATGCAATCATGTCATCAACAAACAGTGACAATTTGACTTCCTTCTTACCAATTTGGATGTCCTTTATTTATTTCTCTTGAAGAAGACATATTTGAACACTCCTACAGGTTGCTAAGCAATTTCCATATGATTTAAAATTTTCATTTTATGTTCTTATGCCCATTATTAGTGATCTTGCTGTAACCCTTTATCTCAAAGTATGTGTGTGGTTTATGATAACACATTATAAACCAAGTGTGAGATTGCAGTTTAAAGGTTGCAGATTGGAGACCAAATGTCTTATGTCTAGGACAATTTTACCTGAGCTACTTGTTTAGTCTTTTCAATAAACTTTCCAGGGATTTTTCTTGTGTCCTTGCAGATCAAGATTTTAGGATCAGATTGCCTAATAGGTTCATGTTGGTTGCCAGCAGAGCCAGGTGATATGGCTGGCCATACCTTTCTACACCAAAAAAATGTTTCTGTAGGCTTGGCTGTATAGTCTTGTAGGCAGAGATTTTGGCTGGCAAAATTAGTCCCCAGCTATGCTTTACTGATGACGAGCCAGACCACACTGGCTCCTTCTCCTTTCTCTGATTACTCCACTTCCCTCATGTGTTTGTATTTCCATCTCTTTCTACTTCCTATTTATACTGTCTCCTACATCTGCATTCGGGCAGCGTGAGGGGAAATGGACTTGAAGAGCAGATGTTCACCTCATGTTCATTGTGGTTCCCTAGATACACTCTCTTCCGTTGAAGTGTTTCTCATTTCCTGGTTTTGATTGTCCAGGATGTGTGAGGACTGAGATCTGAACCTTGCTGTTCTCTCTTCATATTAGTAAAACCAAGTACATTGCAATACCCCAAATGTAATGAGGGAAAATAATAGAAATACTTAACTTTTAGAGTGATTAAAATTATTAATCTGGTCAGTTTTAAAAAGAAAAATTCAATAATTTTAGGGATCTTTCAGTGAAATAATCATTAAACCCAAAGAAACAAAGTCTTTATTGACTATTACAGTGACAGAAATGAGTACTAGCAGTGAAAGTTAACCTTGATGTTTTTATGTGATAAGCAGTTGAATAAATACAGTAACTTTCTTTGAACATCTTTGTAAAATTGTACTCCAAGTAAGGACCAAGACTGAAAAAAAAAAAAAAAACCCTTGAATGCCCCTTAGGGCCTAGAAAAATGCCTAGAACAAATAGATCTCAACAAATACATATTAAATGAGTTAGTGATTAAAATGTCTCATTTAAAATTTAAATATTCAGTAATGTTAATTTGATGTTTTTTCTTTCAGATACAGATGAATATAGACCTCCTGTTTGGAAATCTTACTGTAAGTCTACAAATAAATTTAATTGTGTGGGTAATAGTGCTTTATAAGTAATATAAAAATATGGGATTATTAGATATAAATACTCATTCCATTTTGTACCTATTGTTGAAAAATTAATTTACAGCAAGGTTTGGGAATAGCATAGAAGTAATTGTGGTTAAGTAGGTGTTTCCACAAAGTCTGTACAGTATATGATTTTCTGTCTGGAATGCATTTCATCCCTCTGAGCTTGCATGAATTCCATGTAGTGAAACTTGAAACCACTTGTTAAGAGTGGCTAATAAAGCTAATATAAGGAGACACTGAGAATTCAGTCTAATTATTTTCAGGTCCTGATTCTTTATGTGAAGAAAGGAATATTTAAATGGGGATAATTCAGGAGGCTATGTTGATGGAAAGAATAAGTTAAAAGAGACAAAAAAAA